>JAUKWF010000228.1:0-14204 GCA_032356525.1 Eutonina indicans
TAAACCTATACAAAAATAACAATGGAAGTTTGTCTAGTAAAAGGTGGTAGGTCGGTGCCTATATGCCCGGTCTAATTAGTCTGGGAATCCAAGCTGTTATTTGACATAAAGTTATATAAAGTGAAAAGTGTAATAACAAATAATAAATATAAGTATAATAAAAAGCAAATATAACAACTTGGATTCCCAGTGCTTTGCAGAGTATGGCAATCCTGCCATCGAGATTAAAATTTGAAATTTTAATTTGAAGAATTTGTGTACCCATGGGAAAAAAATACCTGCACCTGGGTTTAATGGAGACACTTTCTGCACCTGCACTTTAGAAAGTATTGGAACCTGCCCTCAAGATCTCAACGAAACTTGCCATACTCTGCAAACTGGCCAGTGCTTGACACTTTTATAAATTTAAAAAAATTATTGGCTCCTGCCTGATTTCTCTTTTTTTAAGTTGTACATCTCCCATATACTGTAGACGACTTTCCATTAGAGCTGCAATTTAAAGTTACTTTAATAATAAATGTACATACTTTAACAGTCAAGGGAGAACCCACAGTCGCAGGGTATGGCGTTCGGATCATAAGTTGGCACTGGTAAGAAATAAGAAAATTGATCAAATTTCCCATCCGTTAAAGTAAATTCCACAAAAAAAATTGATTTGGCCATCCACAAAATAAAATTCCTGCAAAAAATTCTTCCTTTTAAGGTAACTCTGCAAAATAACCTTGACTTTATTTTTAAAGTTGGTTGGAATGAAGAAGAATCTTTGAATGTCTGCAGCATAGTTTCATTCTCAGATTACGGCTTTTTACTATTTTTTTGTTTCAATATCTACTTTATTTTGCTACACTTTGTAATCTAACTACTTTAAGGGAAGAAATTTTGATGGAAAGAAAATTTGGCTGATTTCAGGGAATGTATATTGGCATGTACTGTAACAAAATAAATTTAATTTGGCAGGAATTTAATTTTGCGGATGACGAGAAATATCACATTTGATGAGAAATCAACTTTGGGGAAATTGAATTTGGCGGATAGCCAAAAATTTAATACCAATTTAGAAATCCGCCAAATCTGCCAAATTTTCCAAAATTTCTTTCCTTAAAGGAGAGATATCGCATTTTTAATATTTACAAAATCTCTTTGAAAATGAGATCTGTCTATACAGCGTATTATCTAGCGTATTATAGTTTTGATCAAATAGTAAACACAAACAAAACACTTCTTTAATCAATTTCATTAATTCTTTTCTTTTTTTGTGTGTGCAAAAATAAACAAAAGTTGGTTGTGAGAGACATTTTGTTTCTTTTTACTCCACTTTTCGCTATGCTACACGGCAAATGATTCTCGGATATGACGTCATAACTCACAAAACTAAAACCGCTCTTATTCTGCATTAAATGAAAAATAGATTGTTTGGTATAGCTTAAAATGACCACCTAGACAAACTCTTTGATATTTACAAAAAAAATCGATGACAAATTTTTGACCTCAGTTCCCCTTTAAGGTAACTCTGCAAAATAACCTTGACTTTATTTTTAAAGCTGGTTGGAATCGAGAAGGTCTGCAGCATTCTCAATTTTAGCAGATTACAGCTTTTTTACTATTTTTTTTTTATTACCTTTCATCTCACTATTTCATAATTTTATTACTGCTGATGACATATTTACTATCAGGTAGAGCCAAACATTTTCCATTATGACTTTATGACTTATTTTTTTAAGGATGGTATAACATGTTATCAAGTTAAATGGTGTGATTCTTGGGTAGCTCAAAACTCCTTAGCGAATTCATGGCAGCCTTTAGTTGACACATTTTGGAAGAAACAAGCAGAATCTCAACAACAACAACAACAACAGCATCAGGAAGAACAACAAGTTCATCTTCAACAAGAACAACATAATGGTGCTGATCAAAGATTCATCGCAGCTTTACAGAACAATAATAAATTCCTTCCAAATTTCTCCACTCTTCTTGTCAGTAGCACAAGCCAAGCGACCAATTTATTGCCAACTCTGGATCCACAACAACAACTACAACTACCACCACCACCACTTCTACCACCTTCAAACCAACTTCCACCACCTCAACCAGTTATGCAGCTTAGCACTCCAGTCATGAATTCATTACTAAATGCACAACCACAAGATGATATCAACACAACCCTTGGTGGTAGCAACCACATGTTATCCAATGACTTAACAAATATCACCATTGTTTCTTTATTAGAACAATCTTCAAGTGGTAAGGAATTTGACTGAAATTTTACTTAAATTTCTGTGATGAAACAGGATAAAGCACTTGTCTGTCGTTTCGATGGAAATCACTTCTTCAATAATGTTCTTTAAACGTTGGTAAATTTTATAGGTATTTCTATCGTATTTTTAAAAAACTTTTATCGTAGAAACTCCAAAATTCAACAAAAAATGCCTTCATTCTACAAAAAATGCCTTCATTCTCTTCGAAGAAATGTGAATTTATCCCAAGGGGAAAAAATGTTGCTACATTTATTTACAATTGAATTGATTTTTGTATTTTCAGCACTACAACTGATGAACCACATTCCAAAACAGGTGGTAGATTTAATCCCACCAACCACAACGACGGTCAATGATGCTGCCACAAGAGAAGAACCACAAAATACTACAACCACCAATAGTAAAACTAGTACCAGCAAAACTCGAACAGTACGCAAGGTGAAAAACAAAGCAAAGGCGGATGCAGAAGGTAACGGTACAAACAACCAAAGTGAAGCCGTAACTTGTACAGAGTGCAGTCGAGATTTCTCGCAAACTATGAATCCTCGTAAACGGTTACGTGAACATGTTCGACGTGTTCATTTGAAAAACGGCAAATTCCAATGCTTGCAATGTCAGAAGTCGTTTGTGTGTAGGCAGGGTTTACGCGACCACGAACCTGTACACAGCAAAGAGAGGAAGCATTGCTGCAACTATTGCGGACAAACATTTCTCCGTTCATCACATCTTTACATACACACGCGCACGCACGAAGAGGAGAAGAATTTCCGGTGCGAAGCATGCTTTGCTACCTTCAATGTTCAATCTGAATTGAAAGACCATTGTGAGTCGATTCATCTCAACATTACTATCGACATCAAGTGCAGTGTATGTAAACAGAACTTGTTCTCAAGCCAGTCGATTTACTCACATAGTTTACGTCATGCAGGTACTCGCGATTGGAAGTGCGATGAATGCGGTGCAGCTTTCAAACGCAAACAAATTCTTGACCAACATAAAAAGCGACACGAGTTTGACACTGTCGAAAGAAGAATTGTGAAATGCGACATTTGTTCTAAAGACTTTACGACTCGATCCACTCTCCGCGAGCACGTGTTTCTTGTACATAACACGTCACTCGACGGAGCTGAGAACAAATGTGAAATATGCGGGAAATGCTTCAAGAACTGGGCCAATTATGATAGACACGTGAAACTACACCCGAACCAAAACGAGTGGGGTACGTTAGCCAGAATACAGGAGACGAAACTCAGTCAGGAAGAGCAGCCAATCAGCGATGAACCACGTGACATGACGTGTGACGCGTGCAAGTCTAATTTTACAATTATGGCGGAGTTCATCAAACATTTACAAGAGCATCAAACACTTTTCTTTAACGAGGAGAACGCAGAGGAGGAGGGTGAAATCAAAACAACTTCTCCATCCGAGGGTGCAGCGAGTTCGTGTGACGTGTGCAACAAGACATTTTCGAGCGCGTCTTACATGAAAAAACACATGGACATTCACAGCAATTTAGAGTTAAAGTGTGAAGTTTGTTTCATGAACTTTAAACGAAACGACACGTTGCGTATACACAAGAAGCGACATCTTCAACGAAACGAAACTACGGAGAATTTTCAAGGGAAACACGGAGATATATACAACAGCCGTAAAGAGCTACACGCGAAAATCGGCGAAGCGGATTCAGATGGAAAAGTCACGTGTCCCTACTGTGCCAAGGTGTTTATGAAGAGAAAATTGTTGTTAGCGCATATCGTTCTGCACGGTGACATCGTTTACACGTGCGAAACATGTGATAAGACGTACAAGCAGAGAAGTTGTCTTAATAAACATAAGCGCACCCATGTCCGTAATACGGTTACCTCATCGGCGGTGAAACGCGGAAGACCGAAAGGCAGCGCGACGACAAGCGCAAAGAGAAGAAACAAAGGGAAGTATAAGTGTACTGTGTGTTTTGAAGGCTTCACGTCACAAAAGGTGCTATCTGAACATGGTATAATACACGCTACACTTATTATTAACTGTCAGAAGTGTGAGTTGACGTTCTCAACGAAGGATACATTCGAACGCCATATACGAGGCTCGCATCGCAATAAAAACAAGATGCCAGATCATGATAATGATACAGATCATAATAATGTTAATAATGACGATGGTGATGAAGTTACTAGTCTAGAATTACCTACTGCAGTAGTTTCTTCGCCTGCTGCTGTTAATCATAACACTTCTCAGTAAGCACACACGGGGCTCATTTCATTTTTTTTGATAAACCCTGTATGACTCGAGTACCGCAATGTATCAAGAAAAAACGATTGTTCTAAATAAGTATCGTATGAATAGAATAGAAAAGAATAATTGATTCTTGTAAAACCATACTTTGAACATGGTGCTTTCTCAACCACATTGAATACTTTGATAGGATTAACTTTTGCGCGAATTGGTCCAACCGCGAGTTTTTAAGGATTTCGCGGGGTTCATCGGGACAAATATTTAGCGTCCAAGATGTATCATTCAAAATTTTTCGCGGGTACTGTTTTTGCGGATGGAGGGAAAATCCGCGAAGTTTATCCACGCAAAAATTACACCTATCAAAGCACCACCATATATATGAGCTTACCCCGCTGTATTTAAATATTGTAAAATAAAGTCTTAGAGATTTTCAGAATTTATATATATTATAAAATAGAGAGCTTTTTGTGTTGTAAAGAAACATATTTCAAATTATTCATTTTTTTAATTCTGCAATTTCTTATTCGAATATGAAATTTTGTAGCTTCGTGACATCTAAAAAATAAGAAGTACATTGAAGAACTTGTCAGTTTGGTTGGGATTTGATATAAAGGTTAACCAAAATCATTTAGTTGCCGGTTAGGGAATTTCGCAAAATACAAGAATTTTATTGACGTTTGTTTTCCGAGATAAATATTTTGAAATTTCAAAGTTTTAAATTGAACTTATAGTTTCTGCCAAATAAAATTTTGAGTTGAATAATGGTATGATGATATGAAATTTCCGAGAAAAAAAAATTCTGACCGATTGCGTAGTCTGGATTCCATACTAATAAATTTAGTTTCTTCATCTTTTTCTCAACTTCAGTCAAGCTACAATCTGACAATGTGGTGTGTGCCTGTGAAAATTTATTTTTCGTACACGGTCCGAATTATCTTTGATGGTTCGAATTATCCTTCATTGATGGTCCGAATTATCCTTGACGGTCCGAATTATCTTAAACATGGGTTTTCCGGTTTTTGTATAGACTAGAACTAGTCGTTTCAGTCCCAATGTATACCACCCTCTTCATCTTCATTTTTTGCCGCCCTTTATTTTCCGCCCATCCATATTATCCCGCCTTATCATTGGGCGAGTTTCTCGTCTAGTTTTTGTATTGTCATTCTTTAAAGGTAAAAGATACTGAAGCGCGTATTTAAGAAATTTTTCCTCTAACAAGTTACGATATTACAATATTGTTTCTGTAAGCAAATATTGCGTGTTCATTGGAAACAGACAAAGATGTTCGTTAAAGATTACACTTCCGTAACATTGCAAACACGGGGGGGGGGGGGGTTCAAAATTTCCTTTAAAATCTTAAAATATGAGTACTAACTATGTTCTTATCTCCTCGAAATGATAAAAGATGTCTTGAAACAGAATTTAATGTAATTGTCACAAAAATATTCTTTTTCTCATACGGTGGTCTATAATTTTATTGCTATTTACGGTACAAGCTAAAGCGGAGACCATATTAGTTTTGCCTTGGTACTACTACTACTCCTCCGCGTGAGAAGACATTTCGGCCTAGTAGACCTAAGCGTATACTTTTCTTCACGCAAGGCGGGCGTTTCCAAAATTTTCAAAACATTTCTTTTAAAGCAATGTGGCTATTTTTCTCTTATAAAGTATCATATACGGTTGTTTCAACGAATTATATCAGCACGTTTAATGGACTATTTACCAGACCGACCATGTGATTTATATTACTTTAGTATGATACTTTCATATACCGCTAAACAGAATTAAAGTGATATTCTCAATTATATTTAGTATTGTAAGTCTTAAGCAATTTCAGTTATATGATTAATAAAGCTCAGCTTTTTGTCGCGTTCTTTGAGAGAATGACATTTATCTTTTTCTGATTGTAATGCAAGTGAAGATTAATGTTTAATAGTTTGAATAGAAAGAGTAAATTATAAAAGTCCTTGTCATTATATGAATACTTCCTTCAATTTACAAGTAATTTCATTTACATAGCTGGGGGCCATGTCTAATGTATGATATTGTTGTTTGAAAGTCTTATACGGTAGAAACTTTTGTATTTTGCGGGAATAGATAACACCCTTCAAAAGAACCCTACCTCAGATTTGAAAGAAAAACAAAAAATATTCATAGTTATTTTGATAAAACTCATACTTGTGGGTATATAATTTCGTACTTTATGTGTAAATTTGGGGTGTTTTTAAGCTAATCTAGCGTAATATTTTTGGTCCCGTCGGCCCCAACCACGGTGGGGCCTCCTTAGATACTAAGTATTTTGGCCCCTCCACTTTCAAAATGGATTCGCCGGCCCTGGATATTAAAATGAGCAAAGTCTTTAGTTGGCTATCTTAGCACCATCAAGAAACTATATTGGTAAAGTTTGTGTTCATTTTCAATTTTTTTATATACCCTGCATAGTACCACTGTAAAAGAAGTCAGGAATTCAGAAAACATTAACTACAAACATTCAAAATGTTGGAGATACTCGGTAAATTCCTAATATAATACTTTCAGGAGCTTCTGAAATCTTGTAATTATTGTAATACTGTAAAAGTAATTGGTAATATTCATATCTTTAGTTGATTTTTCTCAAAATTTATTTTATATACTCATGATCAGTAAAAAGTCTCTAATGACAAACAATAAAATGTACACAATAATATCTTTGTGTAATATGTCGTTTTTATCTGCAATCTTCCCGTAATTTGCGCCGGAAATCTCACGAAACGCGAAAACACCGAAAAATTACTATATAATATTATATCACAAAAAAAGAAAATAGTAAAAAATAAATATATACGCAAAAATGTAATGGTATATAATATATAATATACATGTAAACTATGGGACTTGAATCACACATTTCATTATAACGCATACAGTGTGTCCCACAAAAACTGTTATCCTTGTTCTATGAAATGTTTTTTTAAACAGTCAATTTTGTTGCGAAAACCTCATATGCGATGAGTCAGAATATGGTTGTTATTAAAACTATCAAATCAGTATTGAGTGAACAATACTAAACTGGCGCGGACCCAACCCCTGCAAACTATGCAACTACGAACTTGATAAATTTAGGCCTTATTGTCCTGTCTAAAATTTGTCGGGGAGTCTGAGAAATCCTGAATCCGCACATGCTAAATTAATGGTATATACAACAAAAAGGGAGACGTTTCGAATTTTTTTTCGTTTTTTTTTTATTAAACTCTTGAGTTATTTTTCTACTATCCCAACCAGCGAACGGACATCATTTTAACATCCATACAACGTCCATGGAAGTTTAACATGACGTCAGTGTTTCGGGTTGGGATGCGCCATCATATATTAGACAACATCCTTTAATCCTGTTTAAAAAGAAGCTTTAAATGGCGAACTTTCCCTGGCTAAGCTTGTCACTTTCTACAAGGCGCCCAAGATTTAATATTAATCAAATCATATTTTAGTCTCGAGAAAATAATAAAGAAGTTCTTATGTTGTAACCGACTTCTCCTTATCCTTAGATGTTGGTGAATTCTCCTTTTTGAATGAAATTCAAAATTTAAAACGCGACTTTTTCACTATGAGGTTACCAGATCGAGAGAAAGTTTATGAATTGTTTTCTATAAGGAAAACGTTTTATAAAAAAAATGAGCCAAACAATTTAAAATGTTCTAATGACAGCCATGATTTTCACCCGGCATGAAGTTCTCAAAAATATAATCACTAGCGTGAGGGAGTGTTTAACCAAATACAATATTATGAAAACACTCAGAAATATTCACATTTTTTTTGACAAAATTTATACTCAGCTAATATGCGTATTATTTATCATAATTTTACTTCGGTCGAATAGTGTGACCGACTGGAAAGGCTCTTCGGCGAAGCTGGCGGGTCCGTGCGCGCGTTTCTAGGCAAGCTAGCCGAGTAGTGTGAATGGTGTTCGGATGAACTACTATGCGAATAAACCGGTCTACTCTGCTCATGTCCGTTTGGCATTTGTTGTTGCTGATGGTTACTGTATACACTATATGCTCCGCCATTATGTTCAAAGTCTGATGTTAAGTTAGATGTTGGGGTCACGGTGAAACCTCTAGAACTTGAGTCTATTGTCATCTTAGCCTGTGATACAGGCATGTTGTGCGCTTGGAGTACAGCGGCTGGGTGTTGTTGAATTGGGAAGTAGAAACTGGTTGCTGGCTGGCCGTACACCACTGGTTGTATGCTCATGCTTGGGTTACTGCCTATACACTGTGTTATGGTGCTGGGCGGATACTGGTTGAGAGCCTCGTTCGAGGAACGCCTTCTGGGTGGTGCTTGTTGAATGACTTGACCGTTGGGCGCGAATGAATTTTTGTAGAGTTGCTCCTTTTCCTCTTTCTTCTCTTCGTTATCAGGGAAATGTCGTTTGTAAAATAGTTTCCATGACGATAGCGTTTTGGAGGTCCATATCCATACGCCACTAGTTACGCCAACCACAAGCAACATGAAATATCTCAAGTAAAACAGCTCCGTTCTGGGGTGTAAATCTGCCTCACAGCTCGGATCTTTGAAACAGGACAACATATCCTTAGACACCGCTTCCAATCTCTTCAATCGATTGTACTCGTGAATAAAACAACCGACGACTATTGAAGCTGGCACCGAGTATAACACCGAGAATATACCGATTCGAATGATAAGACGCTCTAGTTTATTTGTGTTACGTTCACGTTGTAACGCCTTGCGAATCTTGATGAGCGCTATGAAACCCATACACAGGAACACCGTACCTACCAACAAATAAATCAACAACGGTAACGCTACAAACATTAACAGATTCTCACTGCTGGTCGCACCAATATAACAAACACCTGACAACATGTCACTATCAACCTTACGTGTGACCAGGGCGATGATCGTTTGAATAGTGGGCACGCTCCAAGCGACCGCGTGGAAGAGCGACGAGTATTTTTCGATAGCTTCGTGTCCCCATTTCAAAGCGGCTGACATGAACCAGGTGACTGATAACACCACCCACCAAAGGGCGGACGCCATACCAAAGAAATACAACAAGAAGAAGACAATGGCGCAGGATGTAGATGACATCCCGTCGATGAGGGCGTGTTTACCTTGCGGTGAATCTTTACAAACGATGTTCTCGTAGCTACCGAACACGCGGATCAAATAACCGATTGAGTAAAGGTTATAACAGAACGATAAGAAGATAATCGGTCGCTCGGGATACCTGAAGCGTCTGTGATCAACCAGGAATGTAGAAACTGTAAGTAGAGTCGATAGAAAACATATGATACTCCAAGTTGACACCCAAACTGAAGCGAACTGTTTGTCATCTTTCGTGAACGGCGACGTAGAATCGCACTTTGCTGGACAGTATTCTTCCTTGTCCTCTTTCAGGTATATTGAACTCGGTATGAGTTGGCATACTGATCGAAAAGATACCTGGTCTACACCGAAGATCGTACTGAGTAACGCCAAATTTTCTGTGCTCTGCAAGACTTTCGAGTCGACGCCTTTCGGGAATTGTTCGATAATTTTTACCCACGACGGTGTTGCAGTCGGTATGACTTCAGTGGTTGTCCTTTGAGTGGGTTTGGTGGGCGGTGGGCTTCCACAAAGGGCGTTTTGTTTACCAACACTAGACAAGAATTCACAGTTCAAAACATCGGGCCACGTGAAGCTATATTTCTTCATCAACGGTTCACATCCTCGGCGCGCCTCCTCGCAAACGTGGCGACAGGGATAGACGGGAGTTGGATTTCCATTAATAGAATGACATACAGGCAGGAACATGTTACAAATAAAGAACTTCAAATTCTTGTAACAATTAACTTGGAAGAGTGGCGAAAATTCACTAATGCGTCGCGAAGCTTCGTCTATTTTATCGATACCTGCTTTTACGTTTGGAATGAGTGTCAAGTTATAACCCAGGTCTTTACAATGTTCGTTTGTCATGGCAACGCATCTTTGTTCAGTTTGCCTTGCGCCTGAAACGTACGGTACCGATAAACTACAAAGGCTCAAAACAACCAACAGGATAGAAGGTGGTGGACTCCAAAACATGACTCTGTAATTTCATCAAATATTTTCTATTTGCTATAAAGATAGAAAAAGTAGAACAAATTATAAACAATGACGAAAATACCAAGAATAATATTGACATTTCGTTAAAATTTTTAGACGCTGTTTGATTCATACAAGACTAATTAATATACTCACAGCGCTCAACTTTAAAGTTCTACATGCAATTAAAAGTTAAAAGTCTGGTTTCAAGTCCCAATGTAATACCACCCTCTTGTTGTGAAAGCTCCATTTTTGCCGCCCTTTATTTTCCGCCCATTCATATTATCCCGCCTTATCATTGGGCGAGTTTCTCGTCTAGGTTTTGGTTGTTATCCACGGGAAATGTCTTCTTGGCGGATGAGTTTCGTAATGCTTTTATTTTAACAATGTGTGACGTTTTCTGTAACACACTGTAAAAAGACAAATTATGCTCGATATGCCTTTCTCTCCCAAACAAAGTTTAATATACATTTTTTATGTGAAAACTATGACGGTCTGAAAGTGTTCCATGAATAAAAAAGCACGGACTTTGATCAATTAAACCATTTAAATCTCTACTGAGCTATCTTGTTTATAAGCATAAAGCTAATTTCATTAACATTCTTCGAAAACTAGATTAAGAACAGGCTACAAATTCAATTCCAAAACATTATGAAAAGAACATTAAAAAAAGTGGAAGAAAGGCTACATCCGTACGGTTGCATAATAAAAACGAACGTAAGCTAACAATCTTAATAACTAAATCAGAAATCGTACATCGAGATTTACGACAATTCATTTGAGAAGCTGACATAATTAAATTTTTTTGAAACCCATATTCAAAACAAAACAGGTTTGTAGGAGAGCCGAGTCTTTAGCAGAGACGGCGGATCCAGCCAAAAATTGAGGTTTACCAAAATCAAAAACTATTTGATTAACAAAAACAAATTGTATATGTATATATATATATGTAAAAAGTTTTTTATTTCTGAACGTTACCAGCAGCGAACCTTGCGAATCCTCTAGAGATCTGCCCCTTCGTTTTATACCAGCGGATATGATCAATTTTATCAGAATCAGGGAAACTCAACGGAAATAATTTCTCAAATCTCAAAACATTTTACTACAGGATGTAATATCAAGCAACAGATGATATACTGTAAATATTAAAGAGATAAGGGAAGTTCTACAAAAATAATGATAAAGACATATTTTTGCTCACTGCATCCACTATAAAAAAACAACAGACCAAATGTTTTGAATACAATATATTTTTTCTCAATTTTTTCATACATTTACATCGATATATCCATCATAATTTTTTTTTTCGATTTATCACAACTACACCAAAAGTTTGTTCAATAATAATGAATCTAATATCGAGTTGCGAGAAAAAAATTCTCAAAAAAACACAAAAAACTTGATTTCCACAAACACACAAAGGAAATAAATACTCGACAATTATAATGAAAATATCGCTGATTCCCAACACAATTATAAATATCAGCTTTTTTTCACATCTCAAACATTTTTAAAATTTATTGTAAGTTGTCAATAATGATTGATCAATAAATAAAACAATATTATTTTTGCTAACACCCATTTCCCATTTCCATCATTTGTCAAAAGTTATCAAAGTAAAGTGCGATCTGTAAATTTTCAACAACAAAAAAAAACTCAATCCTGTGGATAAAAATGTAAAATATCAAAGTTGTATCAAAGTTTCAATAAAAATAGAAGTTTGCGAATTATTAACTTTATCAAAGGAGTCTTTTTAAAAATAGAATCCGATATCCCGATATTTTCCATGCGAAGAAGAAATCCTTTGTCGATTTAAAAATATTTTTTGTACCCCATACCCACGAACAAAACTTTCATAAAATAAGACCCCATCTACATCGTCGGAAAATCGTTGTCTTTCATGGATTATGCAGAACAAAAGAGTTTGTTTACAAAATAAATAATTAGGAATTATCAAACATATATATCATATCAATGTCATACCTCAAAAAAATCTACTTTCCAAAGTAAAACAAAAATACAAAATATAACTTTCTAAGACAGGAAATTGTTAACCTTATGTATTTCGACCTAGAGCTTTGGAGTGTCATTACTTGAAACTGCTCGAAACAAATTTCCTTTCTGTCTTTAGAATATAATAGAAATATACTCGTTACGGCAGTTTTGAGAAAATGAATGAAATATCTAAAACTCTAAAACAGTATCTTGAAACAATATCGCTAGGGAAATATCAAAACCCCCCGAGAAATTTGAACAACCTAAACGGTAAAAAGTAGGGGAGGGCTTTTATTAAAATGAAAACACTCTTCAGTGGATACCTTGTACCAAACCCTTCAATTTAAAGAAGATATACATAGTAGTATTATTTCGATGAAATTGAAATCCCGTACGGGATTGGTACAGTCAAAGAAGTAAAAAAAAATTTACTTCTTTGGTACAGTCAACCAAGTGGAGTAACAAAAGCAAAACAAAAACATTTGTATACTAACTACAACAACATTATTATATAATTTTTAAGATCTCTTGATACACGATTTCAAGTGACAGCAACACCACAAACCTCCTGCATTTTTCTGAGTTGTTCCAATAGATAGCCGTCGCGTCTATAGCCGCGTGATAAGTTATAAACAAAATGACTAGCGGAAATTTACACGTGCATACTACTCAGCAAAGATAACACACGAAAAAACTCACAAGTTAACGATATTATGAATATAAGTAAGGCTTTAACTCATTGTAATAAGCATTTAAAGAAATGACATTCAAGCAGATTAGATTAATCAATTACGAATTTTGTTTTGTTATAATATACTTAAAATAATTAAAAAATTTTCTCCGAATTTCATCTCATGAACATGTTAAATACGTTTGTAATAATAATAAGATTTAAAAAGTCACGTAAATACAGCTGTTTATATATCTGTTTATTCTTCAGCAAAGTGGTTTCTAGTCTAATGAACAGCAGTCAATCCAATCCACAGAAAAATACACCAGGAAAAGTTATAGAGCGCGAAAACTTTGAAAAGTAGATCTAGAATTATTCGTTCTTAAAAAATCAATCTATTTTGCATTTTTATACATTTTCTGATTTAAAACAGAGAAATTTAACAAAAATCAACTCACAAATTGTCGTCAAATTTTGCGCTCAATCCAAACTTTTATATAACAACCGTATGGAAAACTTCTTAGAAAGACAAATTCATATTAAATAAAAAAATCCAATTCTTAATCAAAAGAAAGGAATTTTCACAAATAAACAGGAAAGTGTTAAAAGATGATATTTATATTTTACAGTTTATACCAAAAACAAACACACATCCGATTAAAAGAAAACTTTATTTTTACCGCATTTTTTATTTTCTTTCCAATTCATCCAACACACACCTTACACTTGTTTCATCTCATGTAAAAACAAAACAGAAATGGGCGCGAAGTTGCAATGTTATATTGTTTTCGCGTTCAGCCTCGTTTTAACAGCTCCTCCCTTACAAAATCTCATGAGAATTTAAGAATGTCGAAAATAAGGCGGTTCAGTAATTATTCACGGACGTGCATGCGATTATATTGATAGGGTGTCATTAATAAAACAAAAGGAAATAAATAATTGCCATCTCACCTTAACCTTGTTCTGATGTAGGTGATCCCACGTGAACAGAA
>JAUKWF010000229.1:0-14196 GCA_032356525.1 Eutonina indicans
ATTATTAGTATTACAGTTAAATCCCGCTAAGACAGACACCGTCTAAAGCAGACAGCTCTATAAGACGATAGGTCTAAGAGATAGGTCTTTTAGGCAAAACTCTTATAAAAAGACTATAAAGCGGACATCTTTATAAAGCGGACAGATTTTTTGCACCGATAGTGTCCGCTTTATAGAGAATCTTTTCCCATCTAAAGTTGAGTATATTTTCTCTTTCTTACGGGACTATTAACCGTGGTCGCAACTATAGTATTGAACAATCACTATGCAAGCACAGTCAACACGTATTATTACATTTTAACGTAGCATAACGTAACACACAACTTATTCCTTTCAGATCCACGAAGGTGCGCGCGATGCAGTGGCGACCATCACCAACAAACACAAGTTTATTTGCGAGTACAGTCAAAATGTGATGTACCATTACGTGTTGATACTGCTGTGGTTTGTTTTCATTATCGGTATCGCCGTCTCCACATGCGGATGGTTGTGGAATGCCCTGGAGTTGCTCTACGTTAAGACCAGATTCTGCGAACAGGTAATCCTCAAACTTTGTCGTACAAAAGCCTCTTGAATCTGTTGGGTTTAATTGAGACAACTTATTTCTGTACCCTTGTTTTGTCTCACTAACCGAGATCTGGCGCTGCAACTGTTCTACGTTAGAACCAGATTCTTCGAACAGGTACCCTCAAACTTTTCGTATAAACACATTTTAAACCTGTTGGGTTTTAATCGAGACACATGCTTACACAAAAAAGTTTTTGTAACCGAGACTTGGCGCTTAATTTCAGATTCTGTGGGAGTTTCACGAAGACAAATCATTTTTGTATGTTTGATTTTTTAAGTTAATATGCTAACTTTTCAATAGTAAAGTTTCTGACATTTGTGGAATGGACCAAATCTTGGTAAGACTTTTATTTTCACCGACGTACGATTTGACTTTCTTGCTAACAGATGGCTTCAAGATCTGAATGTAAGACTTCTATTTGCATTGACTTTAACTCTCTCTATTATAAACAGATCGCTTATGACAGAAGTTTGGGCGAGTGGTTGACATACCGAGAATACGAGTATCTCAAGATTCTCCGACGAAAGAATATTGCTGTGTACCACGAGATATTGAACAGATTGTTGGAGCGGAAAAGATCGTCAACATCGAATGACGTCACAAGCACATACGGTTCACACAAGAAGTTGGGAAAAGCCAACAACTTTGTATAAGCGTTTAGAAAGTTAGAAAAACAGTGCAATCTCTCTATTTTGAACTCGCAAGGGACTAAGGGACTAAAAAACTTGTTCGAGAAAGAGAGATACAAATAGCTTACACAATGTCCGAAGAGACTGAGTTTTTCGTTCGAGATAGAGAGAAGTTCGAAATAGAGAGTAGTCGACTGTACCTACAAATGGTGTATACAAATCGAGAAGAATTTTCTTTAGGGAAGGAAATAACTACTCAGTATTGAAGAATGTTTTTTAGAAGATTTGTGGCTTTAAAAATAACCGTTTGAAAATATCCAGCATTAACTGAAATACCGGTTATTAAAATGTTCAGTGATTTATAGACGAAATTTCTTTCCAGTAAACAATTTTCTCTATGTTTCCGATCCGCGGACACTATCGAAATTGGAATACGTCAAAATCAAAATAGTGATAAAAGATTGCACTATATAAGAGTTAAAAAACTATTTTTAATTGATTCACGTCTGTAGAGTTTTGAATGAACATCTTGTAACGGTTTTAGAAAACTTAAAAAGTGAGAGGTTCCGGGTGGTGAAAATTGCTAATCACTGCTAATTCCATAAGGCTCCTTTGTAGATGTTTCTCAAGGATGACAAGACTATCATTGATAATAGTTCTATAGAACTGAAGATTAGAAAAGAATTCCTATATATGGTCAGAATTGCACTCCAGTATAGTAAGTATCCTGTAAAGACGCAGAGTCTAACAGATCTTTAGAACTTTTAGATGAGTAAGAGCTAAAAAGATATTTTGGTTCAAAAGTGAATTAGAAATTATGATAAACATAGGTCAGAAAAATATCATGATGATATATTTCAAAAGTTTAATGATGTAAAATTTACTTGTAATTGAAAGTTTTTTTTAGAATCTCAAAAGAATTGTTAAAGTAGAATTAACAAGTTTATGTAAAAATTGTATTTTTAAAATTATACAGTAATATAAAAGAAAAAAACATTGATGCTCTTATTATTGTTTCTTTTCGTCTACCTTTAAAAAATAGCAAATGACCACCTTAGGTGTGCATAGATAGTGCTGACTACTATGAAACAGATTCGAGCCAGTTAAGTGTCCTTGCTTTAGTTTAGGTATAAAGCCCTTCTAACCTGTCTGCAATTTAAAAATTGGAAAGGAAGCTCGAAACTGCATATTTGAACTTCCTAATCATTATTATTTGTTAGGTGCTTCATAAATAGAATTGCGAAGTAATCCGGAAAAAAATAAAATAAAACAGATATAATAAAAAATAGTTATGTGATGGAACACAGGGGGCCACACTTCTTGCACTACTGATACTTACCCTTAATTCTAATTCAAGGTTCAGAATAGCCTGGGTACATCCATACTATTTTTTTCTGTTTCCCATTATTAAAAACTTAGGGACTCAACTCTCTTCGATATTTTTATTAAAAATCGAAAAGGCAAAGCAGGGCAGGTATCCCATCTAGGTTCAGAAAAGATTCAATGAACTTAACTGAGTGTCCCTTCCAATCCTTAAACTATAACCGCTGAAACTTGCTACTTAAAGTTGTTCACATAAATATGAAGTGCACAACGAAAAACCGCAACAGACTATATAAATGTTCACAATATAGTGCTAGGCTGCAAAATAATGCTAGGTTTCTTGACTCCTTAACAGTAGATGAAATGAAAAATGCCGTTTAATTTGTCTTGTTCGCAAAGCTTTTATAATATTTACAAAACGGGTTTGTAGCTAGAGTGACCGGGGACTGAAAAACTTAAAAAATGGATGAACTTAAAAAAAAAAATTAATGAGCCTGGACCAATTAGACAATGATATGCGTGGAATGGATAGTATCTAGTAGTATTACGAATAAAAACTTACTCTGGGTTTCGAAGTAGTGATTCCTTTAGCTTCGCAAGCCGTTTATTCAGTGCCGATACTTTTTCGCTGTTCTTGAACAATTGTATGTTGACATTTGAATGTTTTGATGGTTTTTCTCTATTCCGCACCTCGTGCTTTTGTTTGGCGAAATCGCGCTTCATCGTTTTGTAAGTATCCTCAACGCTATTGTGTAATGTATTGCTATGTCCACCTGAAATCGAAATTTAGCAAAAAAATTAGCTTTTTCTAAAAATGCCCATATTCTATTTTAAAGTGTAAATCTCTTTTTTAAAAATAGATTATACAGGTATTGAGCAGGAATAAGAATTAAATTTCTGCATACCGACTTGAAAAAGTCAGACATATTCTTTTAATTAGTTTTAGAGTCATAATCATTACATCAATATCTGTAAAAATACCAAGATAAAGTCATTATACTTATATACTTTCTAGATATTTTATGACTTGTCCGGCCCAAATTGACAAGTTTCTCAATAGGTGACGAAAATAAAAGGATGCAGCATTTTGTATTGACAAAGTTTGGTTTGGTCACTTGCTATCTATTCATGATTCACGCACGAGAGTAAACATTTTCAAATTTTCAAACCTTTCTTGTTGCCTTTACTTCGATTCGTTAATCCGTCGATAAGGTTGAATGTCGAACTCTCGCGTTCCTTTAAAAAAATAAAAATTTATATGTAGTTTACGGTATTTGGAGGAAGCCAATGAGCACTCCTCTATTACAACCAGGGAAGCCTCCCTGGGTGACAGAAATATAACCTAAATACCAAACACGCCTTTTTCTTCGCAAATGTAAAGGCTACATACCTTCAAAACAGTCATTCATCAAAATTAGATACATTATTGAAAACCGTGCAATAAATGTTTTGAAGGATTTAGCAATTAAAAGTTTGTAGTTTATAAGATTGAGAATGCGTACCTTCTTATTTTGCTCTCTGAATTCAGCAGCGATTTGTTTCCTTGCGCTGTTGTTCTTTTTCTTGGTTGGGTCTTTTATAAAACCTTTCTCGCGAAGTTCAGCTATACGGTCTAAGCTTTTACCTACACACGGTAAAAAAATTGAAATTGACCGTAAATTGCACATTTTTTTTAGAATAGCAGGCCGAGATTCAAAGTTGAAAATAACAATTTATTAAACAGCCCTTCCAAAACATATTGAAATTGATGTAAAAATCGTGTAAACGTTATTTCAACTTTATAATGGCCTCGCCCTTAAGACAGCTAGATTAGACCATAGTTCATCAATTCGGTGATTTCGTCTCTTAGATTAGTAAAATATTACTGAAGAATTGTTAACTTTTTAAAAGACACATGGACAAATACAGAATTAATCTATCGAATTTAGTATGAGTACTAACCTGGTGGTAATAAACGTATTTCAACAGGTTCAATCCTACCATCATGATTTTTACCTAGTCCTTTTCTAAAAAACAAAACAAATGAAACAAGAACATTTTCTTTGAAACATTGTAGAATTTGTACAAAACCAAAAAACATTTTCAGAAGAGACTTTACGAACGCTTTTTACCTTAAAATTTTTAAAGTATTAAATTATAGAAAAAAAATGTCCTTTCCATTTTTATAAATATATTTAGCTGTTATTGTTTTATTCTTCCAACTGTTTTACAGTATAGCAATTGGCAAAAATTGTTAATTTTCTGGTGAAAGCGTTTTTTATAAAGGTTTCAATACTGAAAAACTTAAATGTTTAAACTTATTTAAAACCTACCCGATGATATAACCCATTTTCGCCATTATCTTCGAACCAATACCCTAAAATAACCAAAATAAGCAACTGATAGAAAAAAACGTTATTCCGTTTTGGAATAGGAGCGTGTCTATAAGGAGATATAGATGTTAAGTTATAGGGTTGTTGATTATAAACCGACTTTAAAGTGGAAAAAGCCCAACCAAACTTTTTTCTTCAAATTAGTATCAAATCATATATTTTGTTATCATCTTATAAAGTCGATATAGAGATAATTAGAATTTTATTCTCATGAATAACTAATGAGCTAGGAATAGCTCCTTAACAACTTGGCCACAGATCCATACTTGTTTAATTTTTAACTATTATCTCACTTACCTTTGTATGCTCCTCCCAATCACCAAGAGGTCCACTCATTGATAAACTCTTATACGATAATTGAGCAAAACCGGTTTCCGTTTTATCGGAATCGGAATCGACGGTGTCTTCTTCGTTTTCATCTTCAGATGAAGAAAATGAATCCGGTGTATCTAACAGAAAAGAAAAACAGATAGTATATTAGCCCCATCTAACAACGTTTTTGATACATCGAGGGGCCCTGATTTAAGTGACTAAGGAGGCTTTAAAAATCAGCACTCTTCAGAATATTGAAAGCAAGGTTTTGAATAATTTATGGATTGAAAGAAATTTCCTGTACAAATCAGACAAAACGCGGATATCAGTCCCAATACAGGGGTGGAACCATAGGTTCACAGTGTTCGCAGCAGCGAACCTTGAGAAATTAAATATGATTGTTATCAACCATATCCATTGAAAAAAGTCACAAATATGATTATTTTGATTATTTCATTGACTGACTTTGATGATTTTTTGGTTTTGCGAACCCTTAGATTTTGGCTGGATCCGCCCGCCTAGATTACGGTGGTTACGTTACGACACAGACTCTTCAACGTCAAACCGTTCACAAACGTTGAAATTTGTGCATACTGTTCAAATAATACAAATCATATTAAAATGTCGGTTCTGTTTATTTACTATTATTATTAATTCATATTTACCCAGGATAGTCTCTTCAGTTCTATAGTTCTATTATCAACGAGAGTCTTGTCATTCTTGCGAAACACCTACAAAGGAACCCTATGGAATTAGCAGTAATCACCACCGAAAGCCTCGAGGTGGCGTTGAACCCGGGATCTCTCACTTCTGATCTCTACTGTAATATCAAGTCCTATATATATATATACCTATCGGAATGACAAAGTGATAATCTAATGTCAACGTCTCTTTCTTTGTATGAAAACTGATTGTGAGCTGCTCATCATGAAAATCTCTAAAAAAATAATTTGATAAAGAAAATCATTTTAGTCATTTGCGAAATGAGCATAATAACTTCCATTCCAAATAAGTACGAGGTTCGGGGCGGATAAGGAGAGATTTAACCATGCCAAAAATTACAAATTTTACCCAAAAATATTAAAACTTAATAATAGTCTGTGGTGTTAGCCGACCATTGTGGTTACAGCTTTGTTGGTTACAGTGTGTATGTACATTAAAGGGGAATTGCAGGTCCGAGTTCAAGCTCACAAGGGGATAGTATCCCTGCTTGCACCGCGGTGGTCAATGAATAACCTGTCTGGCCTTTCGTTCCGACTAACAATCAACAAGCGTATACAGTGATGGACCATGGGTAATATTAATTAGCTGGAAAACATTATTATTGTAAACACTATGAAAAAAAAGTGTAAAAAACATTCCATAAGCGTGTTAACGTGGTCAAGATCACACAATGTTAGCTTTGTACCAAACACTCGTATACAGTGATGGACCATGGGTAATATAAATTAGCTGGAAAACACTATATTGTAAGCACTATAAAAGACGTGTAAAACACAAGATTCCAGGTCAAACTTACACAATGTTAGCTTTGTACCAAACACCGTCACTGTGTTGTGCTAAACAATAACCTCCCACAGCAAGCTTCCTGTATAAATAAAAACAACAAAAATCAACTGGCAAAGTTTTTATTATTAGTACTTATCATCTTATTACGGAAACCGCCAAACCTAGATTTTATTCATTTGTACGAATATAAATTTCTTTTGACGAAAGATTAAAAATTATGTCAGTTGTTCTGAGGAGCTACGTGCGAGCAAGTTTTAAAATTTATATTTTACTTACGTGAAATCAGGGTCTTCGTATTCTTCTAAATCTTCGATATCCACTTGAAAACCATGTGAAAACCTTTTGGTGTGAAATAAAAGAAAAATTTAGTATCTATATGTAACCTAAATTTATAAATTAAACTGCTAATCTAAATTTTCAATTTGTTTGTATTTTCAAACATGTAATTTTTGGCCTCGTGTATAATTCAAAGACCATCTGTGCATCTGTGATCTGGACGGTTATATACAATGAGAACACTATAAGAAAGTATTAAGAAAGTATTAAAAAAATCCCTTCTCCTGACTTATACAGAAAAAGACAACATAGACAGCATACCACATCCGTCCAATGAAACTGGAAAAACAAATCCAATTTACACGACAAATCATACGCATATGTTTATTCAAAATCCGACCCCTAAGTACTTTACGTAACACTATTCACATGGCAGACTAATCAAACTGTGTTCGGTGGATTTTCTTTGCTCGAATCCCGTATTTATAGGAAATATCACGCGTGTACACTTTTTAATTTATACATACATGGGTGAATTTGATAGAATTAACGCCCATTTTAACACGCGTGAAAAAGCGTGTGAAACTATAGAATCATCTGTATATTTTGAGGGGTTCACACGCGTGTATGTGAATTCTTGTGTGTTGCAGTAACCTTCGGAACATTCTACTGACATTTTAACAACATTGAAATACCTCGAATAGACGCCGGGGCGTTTATTAATTTTTAAGGATGTTGAGAAGGGAACGTCTATTTGAGGGGGTCGTTTAATAAACGTTTTGGCTTTTAAGGGGGGCGTCTATTCGAGGGGGCGTCTAATAGTAGGGGGCGTTTGTTGGAAGCATTACGGTAACATTGTCTATTTTAAGGGGATTAAATTTCGCGGTTAGGGCTAACCGCGAAATTTAGATATTTCGCGGGAATTTAATTTCGCGGATCATTCAAAAATGTAATTTTTTTCATAGTAATTTCGATAAATATACGGAGATATGCAAAACGGGAAAGCAAGAAATTATTGCTATTCAAGTATGTCTTTATATCCAAATAGATGCAAATCTAAATTAATTTTCTAATTTTGAGAATTTGACCTTATTTTCAAAATTTAATCCCCGCGAAATCTAATCCCCTTAAAGTCTACCTACTAAGATACAACCACGACATACCTGCACTCTTCTTCTGTATATTGACAATTCGCATCCATGAAATATTTGCACGTGACCATGTTCTTGTGAATTGGATTCAAAAACAATACGCGTGCCTATAGAAAATTAAAATTCTATAATCTAAGTTTGGCTTTTCCCGATATAAAGATGGAGCGAAAAACTCAGGAGAGCTTTGCCAGAAAACGAATTGAGTGAAATTTTGCCTCAAGATCTACCTAAATGTAGCTGACATGATATAATTCGAAAGAATGTTGTGGTTGAAAAGTGAACTTCCAAGCTATTTGGAATACATATGTTTTAACTGCTCAAGAACCGGTGCATTGAATCGCTCGTTGACCGGGAAGGTTGGAAGGTCAAAAATGTGGATAGCGTTTAATGTGAACTGTACATACAAGTGATAATAAATGTCAGACTGTTTAAAATCGTTTATATATATACATAACATAGTGTACGTTTACATGTACAACAACTAGCTAACGCAATCGATCTTCTGTACTGTAATATTAACAAATGACTTGAATACCTTGTAGCTTGGCTCTCCTTCTACCGATTCATATTCATCGACACTCAATACCATTGCATTGTGGTATTGAAAGCTACCCCATTCCTTGAAAAAAAGTGTAAAAATGTATTTATGACGTAAAGTAATGTTATAGTAGAGCCCCTAAGTTTCCACTAAATTCAAATGCGCAGGGGAGGATCTAGATGTTCATGATGTCCGTAATTGCGAACCTTCAGGAATTAAAACAAAAATTCTCTAGCGGAACAAAAAAAACTGTCGGGCAAACCAAGGGCCTCGGCAAACCGGGACAGATTGTCTTATAATCACCTGAATTCGAGAACAGTATTTGAAAATCGCAAATTTGATAATTCTACTAGTTTTCTGCTGTTCAAACGATATAACGTATTCAAATGATATAACGTATCGAAATTATTTGAGGTGGCTATGGTTATCGCATGGGCATACACCCGTCAGACGCGAAGATTTTTATTCAAAATGAAGATTGTCTAGAACTACGCATGCATGTATGGAACTTATATGTTTAATTTGTGAATGTTTTCCCATATCCGAAATGTCTATATGTATGTGACTTTATTTCACGAATACAACGATCTCCGATATGACTGAGTGAATAAAAAAAAATCTTCAATGTTTTGAAGTGTGTTGTTACCTGCGTATATTTTACTCTGCATTTTGTTCCCACAAAATCATCGCATTGGTCTTCTTCAACCTATACGTATAGAAACACAGGAGTAATCATTATTATCCTAAAGAACAATTTCGCTGACTTAGCTTACTGCTTGAGAGGCTAATTCACGCGCGTTGAAGTATTTCCATTGCCGTCCAAATTTCCGCGTACGGGCATAATGATGCAAATAAGATTCAAATAAATGTTTAATAAACATTAACCTTTCAGTTTGGGAAAAATAACGGAAAAATGCTTCTTAATAAAAAACTGTCTCACAGTCTCACGGAAAACCCACCACGCCCTATCAAAAATGTTATTAATGGTATTAAAATATCAAGTATAAAAGCAATACAGAAAAAAACAACAACTAAAAATCTCTATAATGAAAGTGAAAGGAAAGAAGGTTGGATGGATTTGAAACCAAAGATAAAAAAATTGAACCTGATTTCTTTCATCTGTTAACGAAGAAGAAGACACAGTAGACGAAGAAGGTTCACCACATGATTTCAATTCTTCTCTATGGATGGTTGTAGAAGTAGAAGATGTATTTTCATTATCTTTCTCCAATGAAGCAAGAAGTTTCTTCTTCTTTAACGTGAAAAGACGTTCTGTTTAATAAAAAAATAAAACAAGATAAAAAAATTTGTTAGCAACTTTAGATGAAATAAATACCGTAAGAATGAATTTAAACAAAATATAAATATAAATGTAAAGTATACATATAACATTTTTCTGGAATGTGTTTGGTTTGCGATGTTTTTTTTTAACGTATAGATGGCTGATTGTGTGGTACCGTAGTCTTTTGTCAATATTGTTTGCAAAAAATAAAGATGTTTAACAAAAAGTTAAAATTGTCAAAAAAAAGACTGAACATAGCTAATTGATTAATTTTAAAGTCACTATGTTTTGCGATCTCGGCAATTTTGTACGAATTGATTTATAATTATCGGATGTTTTTAATACCTTCTGTAACTGAAATTAGTTCTTTCAAATCTTTTTCCAAATCATAAAGCTCCAGTTTTGTCAATTCATCAGCAGTTCTCAATATAGCTTGGATTTGTGCAACCTAAAAGGAGAATATATGCAAATATTCATGATAATGATCAACATTAATCACTTTAAAGAATAAGCTCAATTTGTATTTTAATCTATAACTAGAAGAAAATATATATCTATGGCAACAAATCGAATGACACAATAAGAGAGATAAGAGTTTGGTGGTATCACAATGAGTGAGAGGTTGTATATCAGAAAATTTTATATCCATCAGATACCTCAAAGTCACCAGCTGAAAACACTGACCTGAGTTTTAAGTAGATGCTAGAAATATGATTAGATTTTTAGAGTGTAATTTTTTCATGATAAAAATAAACTTGTGAAGCAAAAAGAAAATTTAAACAATGAAGGAGAAACTTAGAAATTGTTTTTGAACCTTGAATGTATTTATAAAAACAAAACAAATGACAATGATCAAGGTGTAAAGAGAGAAATTTGATTTTACTTCTTCATTATTCAAATTGAATTTTGACTCTGAAGCCATTAAACTTGGTGAATATTTATAAAAACGGTTCTATTTTATTTTGATCAACAGGTACTAGCTATCCAAAAGAATACGTATCAAACTTGAACACTTTTCTTTGTCTCGCGCAGTCCAGTATATTGTCTTTTCTAGATATTCTTATATCATAATTTTAATGCAACATTTCTAACCTGATCATTGTACCCCTTCAATGACTCTTCTAAAGTTATTTCGTCCATCATCTGGTAGATCTTAACAATGTGTTTACTGTAATAAATGGAATAAAAAATCATAATGGTTGGTTTGATGGTAATGCTCTTGCCTAGACTAAGAAAAAGTGTTTTTGCGATGAATCTTAAATAAACAGACTGGTGAACCCAATTTTGACGTGTAAAAAACTGAGACACCGGGATGAGATTGGTTTTAAAAAAATAAGCATTTGGTGGGTTAAAAGAATTATGATGCAAATGAGTTTCTTTATGATTTTGCAAAAGAAAAGTGCTGTTGGGAATTATTGCATTTAAAGAAAAGGTGAAAAATGTTTTTTCCATGTAAAAATTATTTTTTTTGGAAAGATTATAATATGGTGTAAAAAATGCATACAGTAGATAATATTTAGATTATAAAACTTTGGGTTTATAGAAAAACATTTCTGTACAGGTTTCCATGCTTACATCAGTTTATATATATGCCTTCGGTTAGAACAATGACATTAGATTTGATTGATTTTTTTATCAACTGTCATTTCTGTTTGTGAAATTTGAAAGACGAGCGTCCCCCGTGCTAGTTTTTTTATCTTTCCTAGTTTCACCAGAAGGTTACAAGATTGGCATGTGTTATGGACATCAGTTACGGGAAAGAGCCACACGGGGATACATATAGTCAAAGAAAAAAATTTTTTATGAAAAAAACAAGAACATGATTTTGTCAATTTTTTTTTACAAATACATGTGATGCACTCTAAAGAATATGTATATAGGCTTTTTTAAAAAAGAAAAACTGAAAACTACAAGTTCAACATTACATAGTGTGTTCACCAAAATATATACTTTGCTTATCAGATTGCTTTTCCGCTCTGCATGTCATTTTATCGTGTGTGCGAATTAGCGATGCTGTTTAACAACATTATGTTATTACGCAACTAATAATTACGCTGCTCGTAAAAAGTTGCTTGCTGAAAGTTTTAATTAAGTTCTCTTAAAGACGATATGTTATTTTTATGACGGAACAGTGTGAGTTTGCGTATAAAACTGTACGAGGGATAAATTTGAATAAAAAACTAATAAAAATGCATCATGATGTGCATATACTTATTTGTTCATTATTCCCTAATGGCTCATGCGCTTTTAATACAACTTTAATTACTTTAATTTTTATGAAACAAGTAAGGATAATGAATTTTGTCTTGAAGATAGAGTAGCTGATATTTAACATAGGTTTATGTGACACAATAAAACTTTCTGTTATTTCCCAAATATTAACGGATTATGATCAGTTGTCTATTTTCATCTGTAACTTTTGATGCTTACTAAATTAGAAGTTGGCTTATGAGGAGGGTATAGATAATTCATAATAGTTTCTTACTGTTACACTCTTTTTCCCCCAAAATTTATATTTAAGCCCCAAAATCAGAAAACGCTCATAATTTTTTAAATCCCGATTCGGCCGTGACGATTATAGAATTACCCGATTTTTGGTGCTCGCTGCGAAATATTATATTTGCTTTTTCCCACTCCCACTGTTTGCGTACGCTTTTTTCGCAGGCGTTTTTTCTTATTTTACACCTTTACACTCTTCAGGCCTCCCCGAGGAAAACTTCACGAGTTTTTAAGATAATCAGATTCCTTTATTTAAGCATATAAATTCTCAGATTTTTCGTTGTGTAGTAATCGTGTGTGGCTGGTGTAGTGCTGTAAATTTTAGTGCGTTTTGAGCCAATCTAGATGGTGTAATTTTCAAAAAAATTCTTGGTTAGTCGGTGCCAACCATGGTGGCAGCTCCTATCCTTCGATAGTATAACCATCATAAGTGGCCCTAGGAGTTCAGGGGTTGACAACGGTTGTGATTATGGGGATTATTCAATAAAATAAAAATTATATCTTTCTTTTTGACATTATTAATGACAACTACTCTAGATATTCTGTGCTATAAACCATGGTATAGAAAATCAGGAACACATGGGAAGCTTGCTAGCGACATTTTGATTCACATTAGATAACTTCATCAAACAATTGTTAAAAATTACCTTTCGCTTTGGTGGCAACAATCAGTTACAGTTTAGTATAGTAGCAGCAAAGGACACCGGTCATCACTGGTCTGGTTGAAATGTTTTATTTACACACCACCATTGAATTTACGTACCAGCATTGATAAAAGCCACCGCTATTGAAGTAATGTACCAGGATTGGTTTAATCCCGTTTTTAAGTAGCGGGAAAGCGTAATACCGTTTATTATGTAAACAAACAAAAATCGGGATGGTAGGAGTTGTCTGGGATGGTCTGTTGTTGTCTGCGCCTGTCAGTCTGTTTGTCATCAGCATTTTGTTCTGTCACCTGTTCTGGGCATTTAGGTAAGGTCGCCCTTATTTATCCAATATTAGATAGTAATGATTTTTCAACTGTACTAATAAATAGTTTGAAAATTCAGTGTATGGTGTTTTTGTATTTTTTTATAAACTAATACAGGTGTACCATTCATATCATTAATCTGGACAATCTTTTTTTGAAAATGAAAGATAAAAAGGGTAGCATAGCATAGACCTTTCCTGTTCACTGCCATTTAGTGTGTGAAAACAAATTTTAACCAATCTAATGTTGAGTTTAGTGGGTGATAACAAACCACCAACCAATTGGATTTCTTTTTTAGTTTAGGCCAAAATCCATGGGGTCAGTTCGATAGTCCGAAGGTTCGATAGTCCGAAGGGTTGTTAGTCCGAAGGCTCGATAGTCCGAAGGGTCGTTAGTCTGAAGGTTCGATGGTCCAAAGGGTCGTTAGTCCGAAGGGTCAATATTTCGAATATGATTTTAAGTAACTTATTAGTAATTAACGTGGATGGCACATTAATTAACGCAACTTATCGCGTTAATTAAAACCTCTTTAATTTTATACCCGCATAAAATTCTCATAGGCTAATTAATATTTAATGTTAAAAAATTACCCTTAATTTTATCCAACCTTAATTTAATAATAACCACTCAAAATTGCCACAATACAATTTTCCACACATCTTGGGACATAGAAACAGGATTTGGGTATATACGACTTTCCATTAGCGCTACCATTTTGAAATTAATAAACTTACGAATACGATAACATCTGTTGATGATGTAACAAT
>JAUKWF010000231.1:0-14185 GCA_032356525.1 Eutonina indicans
CCCCCATCATCACTGCTATCTGTTTACTTGTCCTAAAGACTACTGTCAAAATTAGCTGTATGTAAATTTAAAGTATATAGTAAAGTAATAAAGTTAGAAGGTACAACTTATAACTTCTTCAAAAGAAAGGGAACTTTGAGGACCTACTTGAATGATGTTTGGCAAAACACCACCGTTGGCAATGGTTACTCCACTCAAAATTTTGTCCAATTCTTTGTCGTTTCGGACAGCAAATTGAAGATGTCTTGGGACAATGAAGGCGCAGACAAGAAGGAAGAGGAAGTGATGTATACGAGCATTATAATTCTAAATTTATTATTTAAAAAAATCAAAATTTATCTTATTTTACTTGCATTTTTGTAAGACATTTCTTTCAAAAGCTTGTCAATGTTGAAGCTATCAATTTAAACACTTGGCGAAAAAAACATATTTCCAGTCATGGAAATGCGTGAAAAGGTCACATTTTCATATTCAAAATTCTGGAAAATATGTTGAAATGTGACCTTTCTACGCATTTCCATGATTGGAAATATGGTTTTTCGTCCAATTAAAGTTGTGAAGTTCAGTTAAGGTTGGTTTCCACTTAGCGGTAACTTTTTTTATAAGTGGAAACGCAGCGCTAGAAAATTATTTTTCACTAGCGCTAGTTTTCAGTGAGCGGTAACGAGCGGTAAATATGAAAAACTTTTCATATTCATATTTATCGCTCGTTACCGCTGAACTTCAAAAGATGCCGACATTTTTGAACATATTTTTAGTTATTTTTGTTATGTTGTGTTATGAAAATTCAAATTTTTCACTTTGGAAAAACTGAGTGCGCTAGAAAATGACTAACAAAATACGAATACAAGCGCTGAATGTACAGGAGCATGAAGAACTTCCCGAATATGTGAAAAAGTGCTCTTGCCTGTATAATAAGTCAAAGAAGTCAAAGAAAACGATGTTTTCTTCTTTTTTTTCTTCTTTATGGTTATCATGATCATGATCATCAATCACAATAAACCCAAGCAAAGTCAACTCTTCTTCCTCTGAAGAATATATTTTTTTTCAACTGAACGGTAACTTTTTTGGCGCTTACTTTGTCAAGTGGAAACGTAAAACAGGTGTTTCCAGAAAAAAGGTTACCGCTCATTAGCGCTAGTTACCGCTCGTTACCGCTAAGTGGAAACCAACCTTTAAAGAGACATATTGAAAGCAGATTGGTGAAAGTGTATAATTCGAAACGAAATCCTAAATATGTAAGTGTAGTTATTTATATTTAGCTTAGTTTTCAACGATTACTGGTTTCGTGTATAAAAAAAAGAAAACTTTAATATACATATACAAACAAAAATCTAAAGACAAAACATAAAGAAAAACATATGTTTAAAGAAAGAAAAGAACATGAAAACATGTAAAAATCTGCTGATCAGAAGACTAAAAGAAACATATTTATTTATTCGAATAAAGCTGAATAATCTTCATTTAAGTTAACGGGATTCATAACCTATGTATTTGAAATACTTTTTATTCGGTGTAAAAAAAAGAAAATATTGGTTGAATGAATAATATGTAGTAAGAAACTAAATAGTAAAATGAGAGCTAAAAATGGAAAAAATAACCATATTCTAAGCTTAGCACGTAACTGCCGTTTTTTCGTCGATGAATTACGGCTTTCTACTACTTTCTACTTTCAATCATATTGTTCTTCAAAAGGCAAAACATTCACTTAAATATGTGACATTCCACGCAAAAATGCGAATCTCAATTGAGCGTACTCACATAAGCGTTCAAAAAATAAGCGATATTACAGTACGACAATACTGAATAATGAACGATTTAACTGCTCAAGTGAGTACTCATTTGAATGCTCCTGTGATCGCTCATTTGAGATTCCCATTTTCGCGTGGAATGAAACATACAGACTAAATCATGATTTACGTAGTTGTGTATTATCGGGTCACTTAAATAGGTGCAGATCTAAGATCCATTATAGATTCTTTGAAAATATCATACAGAACTAAAAATTCTATGAAAGTTATCAAGTTCCTTAATTTTGGCAAAAAAATTTCTGAAACCCCCTCCCCTGCGCAGTTGCATAAGTTTTGAAGAGGGTTGAAACCGAGCCTGTAATCTCACGGTTCATTGAAGCTTTAAGTATACAGGTGTAATGTACAGTGCATCAAAAATTAATTGCACAGACTGACAGAAATTAAATTCAACATTCAGCTAAACAAAAGTAAGAATTTGTACAAATCAATCAATACACTAACAAACTGAATTAAAAGAAAGTTAACACACTTATCATAATTGCATGCTTAAATGTTTTGTCTAACCTTCCATTTTTATTCTATATACGTATGTATAGTGTATCATAATTGCATGCTTAGTCTAGCCTTCTATTTCTAGGTTTATTCTATATATAGTGTATCATAATTGCATGCTTAGCTGTTTTGTCTAACCTTCTATTTTTAGATTTATTCTATATACTTATGTATAGTGTGTCATAATTGCATGCTTAGCTGTTTTGTCTAACCTTACATTTTTAGGTTTATTCTGAACGTATAGTGATAAATATAAAATCAAAACACTTATAATTCATATTGTCAAAATTCATCTTTTATTAGTTTTGGGGGATCGCCTACAAGTGAAGATTTATAATTTATAACTCCAAATGAAATCCTTTCAAAAACAATGTTTATTGTCAAAAAAACAATATAATGAAATTGAAAAATGTATTATACTTTAATCGCGTTCATTTACATCTTCTTCACATGCGAAAAAGGGGATCTCTAATGAGTTCATAACTGAGCGATTGAATCGCTCATTATTCAGTACTATCGTATGGTAGTATCGCTCAGCTGAATGATTTAATCGCTCATTTTTTGACCACTCACATAAGCGTTCACGTGAGGGCTCATTTTAGATTTCCTTTACGCATGGAATGTCACATCTATTCTCTTTCAGTATCTAACATTATAAAGTATATACTCGTATATTACCTAGAGATGGTGACCTCTCCAATAGCGTAATATAGGCTAGAATACAAGCTAGCTGAATCGCCCACAACCCAGCTAGAAATACAAGAGTGTTTTTATTAACGGTAGGGAACGGCCATTGGACCGCACGACCCCATTTATGAAAAGAACCCCCCCCCCCCCCTATCAATCTACAATTTTATCTAGTTACAGTAGAAGAAGAAAGAAGAACTCAATGCAGATCCAGCAGCTTTATAAAATCTGCATATGGCGTGTGTGGTGGCGGCGCGTACAAGTGCAGTCGTACGACATTTCTGCCAAGGCTGTTGTCCACATTAAAATGAAAGAAAAATCGCGCGTCTGGTTTAATAATATTCTATGTATAAAGTTGACGACCGAAAGCAATAAAGAAGAGTCAAATCTTGCCAGGGTGCTTTGCTGAAACAACTATATCGCAAGCGGTTGTGGCGCGAAATTTGTTGTACAAAGCTATCTTTCATAACAAAAAAAAGTAATTTTTTTAAGTAGAAAACATCTGATAGCACGAAATAAAACAAAAATTATAACCAACAAATCTTCGAATAAAAAGAAGACTATAAAACAGACTAGTTCCTGTTTTCAACGAAATTTATTTTAAGACCAATTGATTAGAATAAAGAGCTTTCAAATAGAAATATAGAATAATATTATGTAAATAAAAATATAAATTGAGTCAACACAGAAACAGCCATACATACAAGATATGCATACATGAAAGTAGTGACACTCGAAGAAAACCTTTGACGTCAACTCCAAGGCAACGCTAACATGAAGTTTGAGCTTTTTGGTTCATTGTAACCCAAGGAATGTTTACCGCTCCCTGGTGCATGGGTCACAGCGCTCCTATATATCTACCAGGATATGTGTGACTAGCTCCAAATGGAATCAACGTTGATCATAGACCAACTACTAAACTATATATATACAGTATATAATCAAAAATAACAAAGAAAATATCGTTCTCAATACTAAAGCTCGTCAAACAGAAAATAAAATTGAGATGAAGTAGCACTACCCCTGTAATTATGTAGCTACTTTAGACCAGAAAAGAAAATTGAGATGAACTAGCACTACCCTTGTGATTCTATAGCTACTTTTTAGACCTGAAGTTTGAAGAAAGATTTGAAGTGTCAAAAAACTTTTCCATTTCACAATAACTTTTCATATATCGCCTCTGGATTAACGTACTTACAAGCTCCTACATACATAAAACAAAGTGTTAGCAACAGACCACTAGATTGCAAAAACAAAAATTCATACGGTTCCTTTAAAGTGGCCACAACCCACACCCAACAAGTTTAAAATTTAATTACTTCTAATAATAACTTTCTATTAAATATAATTCCTTGATGAATATTTTTCTTTACTTCTTCTTTTAAACAACTGAACAAAAAAACATCTGTACAAATAAAACTATAAATAATTCAGCATACGATTTCTTTTTAAAACTAACTCCTTACTGAATTTATTAAAATGTGAAAAAATAAATCACTTTCATAATATATACAGTTTGATTGAATAAATAGAAAGGATTTAATAATTTAACGTTGAATGGAATTTCAAAATTTTACATCCCATGAATAATATATGATATCTAAAAAGAAAAGTTTGATTTCAGCACAGCCATAACCTGTATAGCTGTCGCGATTGAATATAAGTATAAACATAATATTCAGGTTTGTTTATTATAATATTCAATTTTCAACAAACATTTCATATTTACGATTTATGACGAATCATGATTATCTTTATGTCCACTGTGTAGCGAAATTCGTCAAAATATATATAATAATATCAAAGAGATATAAATAAATCAAAACTTAAAACCGAAAGAGTGAATATAAAAACTCAGTTATGCTACTACGGGTGCCTAAGTTGTGGTTTCCTGCCAACTATGCACAGCTTATTGTCGGATAAATTACAAAGAATTTTAAAAACATTACATGTCTGTATTAAATGTAAACTTTTCTTTTTACCATACACTTTGAAACTTTGATATTTCTATGAAACAGCATCCGCAAAAATCTTCACAAAAGTTTTATACTTTAACCTTACAACATAGTAGAATATTCAAGTGTTTGTTAACAATTTGTTACATTATTTAAAACATCGGAGAAACTTTATTATATCGTGTCTAACTTGGTCACTTTTCCTGCTTACGATATAGCCACTAGAATGTGAGGACATTTTTAGATGCAATACATTGTATTGGAAAAAAAAGTAGGGTACTGAACATCATAATATGTATATACGCTTAGAACAATTATGTGGACTATAAAATGGAAAAAGTACCTCTAGATCGCACACAGCTCATAATCAACGATATAGATATATCGCTGTCATAATTTAGCATTTTTTACTTTTGATTTTCTCTGCCGTAGACATAAATAGCAAACAAAAAGGATATGAGGTTTTTATTTGATAATTAATTATTTGGAATTTTAGGGGGATTAATGTCCTAATTAGCCTGGGACATTTGATAGCCTAATTATGTCCTCATTTGCAGTTGTTCCTGACTGAAATATGCAATCACCAGGGCTAATTTCTCAAGTCCAGGTGTAGAAAGTGTCCCCATTAAACCCAGGTGCAGGTGTTTTATCCCATCGATAAACAAATTTTTCTATTGAAATTTCAAGTGAATGGTCAATGGCTGATGCATGTATCAATTTTCACATATGTGTTTTCTTAACACAATCTGTTTAGCGTACGCTTTTTTCATTGAGCCCAACATTATATATATAATCTGTTTTACATGTGATTTTGCCTATTATACACCTTAACACCTTCAGGCCTCCCCAAAGTGTCGCGTCCATTTGAAGACTTCAATAGTGGTACCAAAACAAACACAGAATTAATTTTTTAAAAATTGCATGATTTCTAAGCCAATCAGATTCCTTTATCTAAGGATTAAATTCTCGGCTTTTGTGTGCTGGTGTGGTGAGCTGTGAATTTTAGTGCGTTTTGAGCTAATCAAGAGGGTGAAATTTTCAAAAAAATTCAAATGGGGTAAAAAGAGGACAGCTCAATAAACACAAAATATGATTTCTAAATACCTAACTTAATACACAAAAACATCACCTGACCCTCTATTGTTTCCAAGAAACAAACCACTCTAAGAGATCTCTGCTCCAACCAAAACTACCAATTACGCGATTTCACAAACATTTTTTTCTCACTTACAATCTCTGGCTCTCTTAAACACCCCACCATTCTTTCACGTGATCAAGACTACTAAACAACATGGCTTTCAGCTTTCATTTTTTTAAAGAAGGGGCCATTTTGTTAAAAACTACGGTCCAGTTTTTACCCCAACCAGATTTTTCATTTAGGGGTAAAAACAGAACATGTACCTGTTTGGGAAAAATAGAGTCCTCTGATAGAAGAAGCTTTTTTACAGTGTATTGAACAGTATTTTGCAGTAATCTTCAGTAACTTATTTTTTTAGTATTTTTCAGTATACAATTTCAGTATTTTAGAGTATTTCAAAATATTGTACAGTATTTTACAGTATTCTAAAAATTTACAGTGAAACAGTAGTTTACAGTGTTTTACTATTAGCCCATGAGCTAGACAGAATTTAATGCCAAATCGAGGGAGTAAGGCTGGAGAGCATTTTAGCATCCTCGACTATTATATTTTCAGAAAAAATCGGTCGGCCTGCGAAAATCAGTAGCTTTTGACCTCAAATCGAGGGGTTTCGAATCAAAATTCAAATCGATCAAAAATCACCGAAAATAGGATAATTTTGATGAATCTGCATAATTTCAAAGTCAAATATCTCCTGATCTGGCCATGTTATAGAAACAAATTATACCTCTATTTGATAGTGCTTGTCAAGTTCTATCTACTGATGTTAATTAAAATTTTATAGAGCGATGACGTCAGCAAAAGTTGGCTCATTTTCATAAGTTTTAGGCAATTATCTCGAAATATTTTTCATAAAAAATAAAAATTGACCCCATTTTCATTATGTACCTTTCGAGCGGAATCTACTGGTTTTGTTTGTTTTTTAATTGAAAATATAGAAACAAAAATAAATTTTTAGCTTTTTTTGCCCCCTGAATTAAGTTTTTGACATCATACAACCTTATTTTTTCACTTTATTTCACATAAATTGTAACATGTCACTATTTGTTTTAGATAGCTGTTATTTTAGCTAGGTTACATCGAAATGTGATGTATTGAAAAACTAACAAAAACAGGTATTTTTGGGTATTTTTTTGCCTATCTTTAACGGTACTTGACCCCCTGAAAAAAGTATTGGAAATTATTTTTTTATTTTCTTCAACTTCAATTTAGTCCCTATCAACATGTAAACTTTGAGCATGATTGAACGCTTAGATCAAAAGATATGGCGGATTACAGAAGTACATATTTTTTATTTTCCCTGGTAAAACCTTATAAATTGTGAAGATTTTCACAGGCCGACCCATTTTTTCTGAAAATATAATAGTAAAGGATGCTGAAAATGCTTTCAAAACTTACTCCCTCGATTTGGCCTAAAATCTCAAAAATTGATGTCTAGCTCATGGGCTATACATTTTACAGTCTTTTACAGACGCGTCTTGTTTTTACCCATAGGGGTGTCCTCCTTTACGAAAACCAGGGGTAAAAACGGGCGTATCTTTGATTATATCCCAATTTTTGGCAGAACTGAAGAAAATCTCTTAAAAAGTCTTTAGAAAATCATCCAAGGCTTTAAGAGGAGAATATATAGTTTTAAATGAGCAATTCAGAAACACAAATGGAGCAAGACTTGAGGGAAGATTTTTTGAATTTTTCCTGTTTTTACTCCAGATGACACTATCAAACTCATTAAACTTTTAAATTTTATTGTGAGACGCAAACAAAACAATTTTATGGTTTCCATTATTTAAAACATATATGTACATCAGTATCGCTAAACACATTTAAATGCTAATTTGAATTGACGTTATTTATTTTTTATTTCAGTTAAGAAAAAGATAAATGTTTTAAAGCTAAGCTAAACAGAAAAAACGTTAAAAAAATTAGCTTTAAAATTAACAATATTTTAATTTTAGCATTAAATTTAGGGATATTTATAGCGTTTTATTCAGCCTTAAATATTGATTCATTTCAAAACATGTTTTTCTTGTTTAAAAAAAACAAATAGAAACTAAACAAAACGTACACTTATATTATCTTTCATACCTAAATAGAATGGAAAAGTACAGTAAGAAAAAAAGGATTAGAAATCTAGGGGTCCGAACCCATATTTTTGATGGATGCTTACAAGCCATATCGCTTTTAACATTACACTATCAGTACCGTACTGACACATGTGAAACAAATGCAATGTTTACTAATTACAAATCTGAAGCCATTGCAGTGTTAACATGGGTGTTCTTTGTTTTTGGATGAAAAGGAAGATAACAACGTTGTTATTTTAAATAAAAAAGCAAATTTTAAAGAATGAGTCCTTTTTATAACAACTGTATGTAGCCTCATTAAAAACGTAAATGCAAACTACCCTATTTCAGTGATTAATTAAGATTCCTGTTTTTGCAAGGAATGTCACACCTGCCTGCACTTTAAATAAATAACTGAAAAAGTAAAATTGCATTTGTTTGGGGTTCTATTTGATTGTCTTGTTTATTTTTAATTTGTTCCTGAACAATCAGACCTTTGTGGGAACTGAACAGTGGAGAACAAGTAAACAAAGATTTTCGTTATTTACATTTTGTGGTTGAGTTGAGATGAGTCTTATTTTGCCTGATGATATTAGTATACAATCTTTTTAGAGTAGCCATCCCAGAAAATATTTGTAGTTTTAGGAAAAATTGTTTCAACTGAGGGCTTTATAAATTTGACTTAAATTATCATGATGATAAAACATAATCAAAGCAAGACAAGAAAAGAACCCTCTTTTTCTATTGTCAAAAATCAAAACATTACAAAATTAAAGTTAATTATAGCTGAGCACATTAACGTTAAAATCGCATTAAAATAAATGTGAATTATAGCTATTTTTAACGTTACATTTTAACGTTAATGTTAATTTAGCGTTAATTTAGGGCGGTCCGCAATTGTCCGACATTTTTTTAGTCAGACATCCCAGAAGTCCGACAAAACTATAAAAACAAAACTTGTGTTACTACTTGCTAATATTTTTTGTCCGATGTCTTTTATATCCGACAACTCTTTTATATTCTATTTATTTTAAATAAATAAACAGGCCTAAAAGAGAAGAAGAAAACCAAACAATGTATGATCTTTAAATAAAATATAAACAAACACACAAGCTTAAAATAAATGAGCAGCCCACAAGAGATGTATTTTTAACGTTTTAAAGACATACATTGCGCCATCAAATACAAAAGATATAAATCAGATGACAATGTTTATATCTAATGCTTTTATGGACGTTGCGATGGCGTTTCGAGGAAGTGTGCATCTGTTAAAGCGTGTGCAACATATCAATTCTTTGAACGTTGTCTGTATATTAAAACGACCTAAGGTACATGGGACATTGCTCTGATTACGCCAATAGGTGTTCCTTTTGTTTAACTATGTACACAGATAACATATTTGAACCAGTCGTTATTTGATCTATTTTCTTTCCTTGATCTTTTGTCAAACAAAATAAATGTCGGACTTATAACACGTCAGACTGAAAATATTTAGGACAAAAAATACTGTTTTGTTGCAAAACTATTATCGAAAAATGTTATTTTGAATTTAGAGGGTTTAACTGTTTTTCTGTCTTATATAAAAGATTGAAAAAAATTGTAAATGGTGTCTAGAATAATCTTATGTGGCCTTGAATCAAGGTGCAACATTTTAATTTTGTCATTTTTAATCTCAAGCTTAATAAAGCTACTAAGTCTCTCTCTCACACACAAGAATAGATGACATTAGCGCTATCCTGTTGGCTTGACCCTCAATGACTATCCATAGTCATTGAGGGTCACACAACTTTGTTTCCAACGCGACACACAATTCTTCTACGACTTCCAATATTTACAATAAAAAACTGGAGCACTTCATCTCATGTGTTTTGTTAACGACCGTGTGCGGGTACATCGACAAGATGGTAGTTTAAAACCATTAAAACTACCCTGTAGAATGTGATTAGTTGGTGATTAAAAGCGGGTGGTTTCTTTATTCTCGGCTACTAAGGCATAGTTTACAGTAAAACTCATTTCTTCAATGTTTATTAATTTCAAAATGGTAGCGCTAATGGAAAGTCGTCTATATTGTATGACCTTCAATATTTAAAAAGAATATCTATGTTTGAAATTTGTCTTACAAAGTTTGGAAGAAAAGATTCACATAGCGCTCCTCAAAATGTTCCAAAACCAAAACAACATAAACTGACTTGACAACCATCCAGCAGACACAACCAGTCCAGCAATCAGTGTCGCCATTTTTTAAATTTACATTTGTGGAGCAATCGCGCGCCAAATAAACTCTCATCTATGCCGGTTATATACACGGTAACCGACTGTCCGCGTTTTTACCGGGCACTCGCATAGTGTTCTGAATTATCAAGCCGTGTCACACTTTTTGAACTAGGCATAGAGCAAGCTTACACTAATCTGCCACTGTCTTTTGGACAGACTGTGAATTTATCAATAATGTTACGACACTGTACATTTATCAAAAATTTTAAAACACACTATATATTATACGGGTCTTCAGTTGAACGACATGATGCGAGCGACAACATTTTGTTTATCCAACTTTCTCATATGGAACTATATGATACGCTACCTGGTGGCAATTATTTGCTGCTTTTCCTGGTCTGTACACCGATATTTTGTAAAAACTCAGTACTAACTTACCAAAAAATACCAAGGGGTAAATCACTAAAAATTTTGCGTACGTGATTTTGACTTTTTTTTTGATTTTTGATTTTTTTTTTTGATTTTTTTATGATTTTTGATTTTTTTTTGATTTTTGATTTTTTTTTTTGATTTTTTTTTAATTTTTTTTTTAGGTGTACGAGATTTTTTCAAGTGATTTACCCCTCGAAAAATACCGTAATTAGATTTTCCCGCTTCTTTAAATCAAGAGTATAATTTTATTTTGGAATTTCAAAACATTTTGATAGTATGAGACCAAATTAGAATTAGAAATACCTTGAATTTCAACATAGCAAATTAGCGAAAAGAACTCAAAGTTTCAATAACCTGATAACAGATCCGTTTCCTACTCGCCCGACACGCTTCGCTCTAAAGGCGCGGGTGTAGAGAAAAAGGATCTGACACCTCGAGCTGTTTTAAAAGAAAGTTCGCAATAAAGTCTGGGCTTTAATGTTTACATTTTATATCAAACAAAAATGACATAATTGTTAAACAAAAATAAAACAAAGCAAACAATAACAATGTGATCTTGTTTATTGTTGAAAAAATCATTCGATAGTTATGACGTTAATGACGTTAATGACGTTAATGACGATTTTTGCAAGGTAGCGGCGATCGCGCGCAAAGTTGAATGAAATCAACTTTTAAAATCTCTATTGCACATGCGCAAAAATCGCCAATGCAAAAATCGCCAGCGCTTTTATCGCCCAAGCTGCAAAATAGCTTAATGGAAGTTCACCTTTACAATGTCGGTTCTAACTCTTTTTGTATGATACTCATAGATCAGAGCAGAACTATCCTCACTTAGAACAATATCTAAATAATTAAGTATTTTCGAAAAGGAACAGTGACTATTCCTTCCTAATACAAAGGTCAAATGGTAGAAATTACTCTCAACACGTTCTTCTGGTTACGGTATTCCCTGCACGTAATTTGAAATCCATGACACATGTAATAATCGACAAAAGTGACGGATATCCAATTGAGTGTAAGTAGGCTATCTGTTTTAAAAACACTTGACAAATCACCATTTTTTTTCTCACGACCTAAACTTAATAATTGTAGCAAATTTGTTGTTTTGTACAAAATGAAATATCAAATTTCCAATACACTTAAACTATATACAAACTATCTTTAGATGTATTTATAAGCGTCGCGAAACAAGTCGAAAACACCGGTATTGGCGTAGAATATAACACATGACCACTTAAAATTTGTGGAATATCCTCAGGACTTTTTAATCTCTTACACTTGTTTTTAACAAATTTTAACTTGAAGTACTGAAGTGGTTTGTCTGGGTATTGTTTACATATTGTTTACTGCCGCCTTTAACTTTCGCGTATGGACAAATTTCGCAAAAAAAACTTATTAATAAGAAAAAGTCGATCAATTCTGTCGAAATCCCGCCAGTATTTTTAGTCAAATTACAAATTATACAAATAAGAATAAAAAAACTTTTGCTTGAAATAAATCCTTATTTTCGAGGAAACTTTCGCGTTTTGCTGAAAATATTTTTCAAAGGAGTTAACTTTCACAAAAATGGCAAAATGTGCGAAAAACGCGAGGCCGAGGCTGATTTCAACGCTCGATCCTATTTACCAAAAAAAAAATTTACAGGGTGTTCAAAAAAACCTTACCCTATACCTTTGCTTCCACTAATTTTTTCTCGCATCTAGTTTTTTTTTTAAATGTTCCGTACGGTGAAACAATGTATGTAGTCAATTTTCCCCTTATTAATGGAAACCTCTAGGTTAAAAAATATACTGACTACTAGATACTTGAAATATATATATTACAGTTTTTTTTTCTCATGAAAGGGATTAAAGAATATTTCGAAATATTTATTTTTCTTAAAAATAACACTTAAAGGACTGAAGCAGTTTGAATGGATAATTGTATTAATGAATAGATTTCAAATCCTGAGTCAAGCGTCTGACCATATTTACAGAAAAAACAATTTATAGGGTGTAAAATAACACTTAAAGTACTGAAGTAGTTTGTCTGGCGGATAATTGTATTAATGAATAAATTTCAAATCACTAGTTAAGTGTCTGACCATATTTTGAAATATCCTTTGATCCCTTTCTTGAAAACAAATATTTTGGTACTTATATTTCAAGTCTTTAGTAGTCAGTATATTCACAGAAAAAAACAATTTACAGGGTGTTCACGAAAGATTTTACTATAGTTTTTCTCTTTCCTTTATCAATGGACCCTCTAAAAGACAAACACCTTTTAGTGGGTGGTTGGGTATAATAGTTGTCGTATTCGACAAAATCATGGGAAATTTCCAAATTTTATATTTATAAACTATATTTCATATATTTATATTTATGTCGTAACATAAGAGATTTCCAACATTCCTTTCGATTTCTAGAAGAACAATGAAAGACGACTAACAGCGTTTTATTGCGCAGAGACATAAAGGCCGCTTTTTCACTTTCGGTTAGTTCTGTTCGCCGATCGAAGCGCCCTGTTTAAAAAAGCGCATTCGCTTGTTCGTCAGAGGGAGTTGAATAAATTTTCTACTCCCGAAACTTGCAAAACGAACAAAAGCGAACAGAAAACAATAACGTAATTTATTTCTTACGCATGCGCAGAACATGGGCGAATAAGATACTTTTGTCGGCAAATTGTCTTTATCCATATACCCCCTTAAGAAAATGGGCCCTTGATTGATGAGTTTATTGGCACAATGGAATAATAACGGCATAGTCTATTTTCACAGCACTTGCTTAATATCAACAACCACAGACCATAACAACCTACTTTGCTTTTTTTTATTAAGTTTAAAAATAATAAAACTTTATCCTTTACTTGAAATGTTGCGAAAGTGCTCTTGTTCATATCAAAACATCCAATTTATAAAATATGAATAGATATGTAATTTATGAGTGGGGAGAGGCTAGACGCAACTTACATCGGCGACGAATTAAACTTAAGCATACAAATGATGCTTCATGACACTTAATATTCTCTCATAATATTTACGAGATCTGGGCTCTTAATTAACATAAGAGTAGTAAAAATAGTAAAAAAAGTTTGTAAATTTGGTCTGTTAGAATTTTTAAGGGGATAGATTAAAAGATAAAGGACGCCAGCATATTTAATTATCAATTTTGCAATTTTTTTCTTTATTTTCAATCTGAAATTTTGCTAGTATTTTAGATTTAATTTTAGATTTAACCTCTGTAAATTTCTAGATCATAAATCTATAAAGGAGATCAAACAAGAAATAAATGTACTTTATATTAAAAATATTATTATTTCAAGCATACTTCAAAAAATTTACATATTATACAAAAACTACCCTAAACTTTTAAATTGTATTTACATTTTCCTAATTTGTTATCTCAGGGATGA
>JAUKWF010000232.1:0-14175 GCA_032356525.1 Eutonina indicans
TTTAATCACCTTTTAGATTAGCCATTTGCTACGGTCGTTGAGCATGATAATAATAAACATTTAATATTGTAATTACAAATCTGAAAAGAAGTATTCCCTAAATGGGCAAATCCGCGAAATCTGCGAAATTTAATCCCCGCGTACGAAAAAAAACAAACATAAATAAACTTACTGAAATATATTATATATACCAAGTTGTGGCAGCAGCACATACCAAGTACAAAAATAATGAATCCAAAAACCAAATGTGAATCCAATAAACAAAATATTCAAAGTAACGTAAAAATGTATGTTTAATAATTCATCAAAACATTTTCTATACACGTCTTACTTATAGCGTGTACAAACGACAAGTGTATCAAAAAAAGACAGAAAACGAAACAGATAGAAAATAGAATCCACAAGGGTGGAGTGCATGCACGCAACTGGGGCAATTAAAATATAATATATTATAAAACAAAGAATTAAGCTACGGGGACACGGAAACCTTCTGATTTGTTGCAATCGCATCGAAATGTTTAACTGTGTCCCCACCTTAATTTTTTTTATTTTGCAACTTTTCCTCAAAGTTTTTGTTGCTGAAAGAAAAAAAAAAATTTGTTTTGTTTTTGTTTCAGCAACAAAAATTTTATGTTGCAAGTGAGAATTATAAGTAAAGCCAGCCCCGTGTCCCCGCACCTTGAATAGAATATTTGAAACATTTTTGTTTTGAACCAATCAAATTCGCTTAATTTGGCGGGAATTCAACACGTGCAATAAAGCAAAAGCTTTCTGAAGAAAAAAGATAGGGTTGGTTGGAAGATGGAACAGCTAATCAAAATGATTTTAACGTCCATTCTTATAACCTTTAAATCCTTCCAATCTCCTTTTTATAATCTTTAGCTGTTTTGTTGCAATCGCTTGAAAATTTGTTTCCGTGTCCCCGAAGCTCTACAAAGAGAAAACTAAATTGTTATTAAAATAAAAATAATATAAATTGTTGCTGTCATGGCAACAATAATTAAGTTTGAAAGTCTTAGGGTGTAGTCAAATAATGGCCGAACAGAGAATGGTTTTTATATTGACTACATTGTTAAACCTTCATTTTATGTAGATTTAAACCTTTTTGTAAAATTGTTTATTGGATTGCTTATACCATTTTAAAGAAGCTTTTTTCGACAATTTTTATACATCTATCTTCGGTACTGTTGTATTAGTTGGCATTGTAATTGCAGTCTGTACCCGGAGACGCGTGCGATCGCACGTGCACGCGCAAAACGTTAATCATATTTGCGCGAGCGAAATAAAGCTCGTGCGAAATGGTATAATCAAACCATGAAGCTACAAACAAACATTGCACGTGCAAAGATAACTCATAATAAAAAATTTGGGAGTGTTTATTTCATTTTTTTATAACACATACAAAGCACAGCAAAAAAACATTTGTAAATAAATTCATACATTATTTGTTTCTGATTACGTCATCAATACGTTACGATCTCGCACTTTTTCCTTTTTTTCGATCGCACGTGCAAAATGAGTTTTGGCAATTCGTATAGCTCGCGTAAACTATTTTGCACGAGCGATTCGATACACGTGCACTATTTCATTCCGGGTACAGCCTGTAATTGGTGGCATTGTATTTGGTATAAATTAATTCAAATGTTGATTTCTCAAATTGAGTTGCACAGTGTCAAGGACTATAAATTTCCCTGTTTCGATGAATTTGGTATAATGTGAAATTGACCGAAAGTTTATTGAAAACAATCCAAAGATGAAGGATCTGACATACAAAAGTAGCCAATGTCAATCTCTAGTATTTATGAAGTATATAATACATATGTACAGTAAACATTCTTGATAAAATAAAATATTGAGTTTTCTTGTTGTGAGCTCCTTTATACTTTTTTTCAAACTAGTTAGAAAGAAGAAATCAAAAGAATGAAGTGTTACTTCTTTAAAGTATTATAGAAATAAAAAGATATAGTCCTGATATTATTGTTCTCTCAAAAAATCAATATTTGATGTTATAAATTCGAAAAAAGCTTGGAACCTTCATTTAACTATCAGTATCTTTAGGTTCAGATAATGTTTTTCTAGGTTTTCTGATATTGTTGAATTTTTGTTTATTTATCCTTATTTTAATTTTGCTTTCCGTAAAAATAGTTTGAATGAATTGAATATTTGTTTTGGTTTGAAATACATAGTGCAATAGAGAGAAAAGTTTCCTACTCCGAGGTAGAAATATTGTTACGTTGGTTTTTTTGATTGAAAATCATTTATGATTATAATAAACCAAATCTGAAGAAACGGCATGAAATGTTCTTCTATCGGATTTTCGAAATGTACTGAAATTGTGCCGAAAGATCATCTTCTCGGACATATTTTTGGTACCAAAAATATATGAAGTTTTCACTGCACGAACATCACCGAATGGGCATCTTTTCGGACAGTACCATCTGGATCTTTTCATATAGTTAATAAATGGCGTTGGTCTAATAAATATTTAACGGTTCCTAAAGTTTAAGATCTGCTTATCACTAATTATAACATTCTTCTACTAAGGCATTCATTCTAAGTGTAAATGGACGATAATTATAAATAGTCAACTTAAAAGGGCGAAAAAGTTGTAAATTTAGACAGCTAAGAAATTGTTTCATATGTGATCTCAAAATTAAAGCAGGATTCAGGCTGCATGGAGTTGATAAAATTGTTTTTTATTAATATTTCAAAATTACATTTAATTTAGGAGAGATGGATCATTTTGTTACAGCATTCGTCATCTTTTGGACATTGTGTAGCTTTGGTAACGTCCGCTGTTGGTGGGGAGACAGTTATTGGAATGGACGATATGCTACAGACATCGCTAAAGTTACTGGAAGGTATCATAAGTACACAACTATTAAGCGGGATACCTTAGGGGAAGATATTCAATTACCACAGTCATTATCAGTTAAATATGTGAAAACAATTTATGTTAATTTCAACTGATGTTACGATTTTTTACAGGTTAACTTCTAACTTTGGCGGGAGTTTACTTATTCATTTCGAACATTTCTCTAAAATTTAATTATTGTGTGAAATATATTCTTTATCAACACAAGTTCTTAGTTTCCTTACATTTTACAAAATATCTTAACTGGTTTTTACAACATTTAGGGGCCTTTAAAATTTTCTGACTTTCTTATATATATTGTATAGTAAAAAGTTTCAGGAGATTTGAGCAGCACTAGAACAGGATGCGTTTCGGCCTCAAATTTGGCGTTATCACCAGCTGCAGTGAATGCTCTGGTTGAATTCTTTACGGAACCCGATATTTCAGCACCAATGATATTACTTGTGGTGCATTACTAAAAATCTGGTCAGATTTATAATACATAAAAACGAGAAAACTAATGACAAGACGCTGCTATCCTGTCACAACAACTTTGTTATTGTAAAACAGTGGCGGATCTGTACTACTTCTTAACATACAGGAGAAGTGTAAACAATAATTAAAATACCGTTATTCTTTACAAAATTATCATATTTAACGACATTTTTAATTGTATTCTACATTTCTCCTGTATTCGAGAAGTAGTGGTGTATCCGCCCGCCACTTGTATTACATATTACATATTACTTATTACATATTACATATTACATTTTTTTATTTTGTAGGAGGTACCAAAATTGGAGAGGATGGTACAATAAGGAAGGCAAATATGACGAGTACAAAAGACCTTTTGGTAGATCTTTAACACAAGGTTGTTCTATTGATGAAGATCTCAAGGTTCTTGATTGTTCTTTATCTAGTAATAAAGAAATGTAAGTTTCTTGATAATTTAAAAAGTCTCTTTAACTAGGTACACTTTGATGATATAATATTACAGGTTGGATTCATACTAATAAGCTAAAATATAAAATATTAGTAAATAAAAGAAAAACAAGTGATTTGCTATCCGAGAACCGGATTTAAACATCTTCCGTGAGAAAAAAATTAGAAAGCTAATTTTATGATATTAATTTTGATTTTTACTTCTTTTTGATTTGTTATTTTTGTAGTTTTTTATGATCTTCCAAAGTAGATGACTAGTACATTGGATGTAATAGGGAAAAAAATATGTAAATTTTTCAGAACCATCCTTTTTATTGACTTGATCATAGCAAGAAATTTCCGTTGTCGTTTTCAGCAAATTCACGCTTTATATTTATGCTCTTTTGTCCGTTATGGACTACATCATAGCAAAAAAAGTTCGTTATAATATAGCTTAGTATAAACTTCACTATTATTACTAGGGCGTAGTAGTGTAGTGGTTATCTTCAATGATTTCCGTCTAGGAGGTCGGGGTTCGATTCCCACTCTGTGTAAAAGGTGAAGGCACCTTTGCAAAGGTCAACCTATACCTTGTAAGGAAAATAGGTACTATCACGGTGGGAATATGTACCAGACAGTGTGGTGCGTAGCGGTAGTCATTAAGGTGCTTCACTTACAAGAGTGAACTAACTTTCCTGTGCGGCTCGAGTGCCGTTGCATTGCCATCATAGGTGTCGCATGCACTCGTCTGCGCTATCTGGTAGTGCTATGACTACTCCTATCCTTGGATATAATCTATCTGAGTGAAGGTATATATATAATAAACTTAAATTAACAATTCATTTTTTTTTCTTAGAAAAGTATCTGGCCAGTATTCGTTTACAAAGATTTCGGAGAATACATTTAAAAATGACGTCACAAAAATGTAAGTAGTGTTATATACACGTATAAAGTTCATATTAAAAGTATCAAGTCTTGTCTGGAGATTGCCGAGGCGAAGTCTGCATAAAAGTTTTGAAATTAGCTACCAAGCTACCAAACAAATGCGAGTATGGACATTTTGGCTGATTACGATCGATATATTTTTACATCAATTCTTTTACCGATGAAAATCGAAACTACCGGGAAAATAACAGCTATGTAGTACTAGTTAACTATTGTGTTGTTATTGTTTTCAGAGAAATACACAAAGAATCTCTTTCCACAATACATGCAAACGCTTTTAAAAGATTGACAGCCTTAAAAGAATTGTAAGTACACATTATTTGATGTTGCTTATACATTAATATACTAGCATTACAATTGAGAAATAACAGAAACTTCGGATAGAGTGGCTAGCTGATGAATTTAAACTGTTTTGATCGGTCAACGCTTTGTCTTTTCTTCTAGAGGTATCTTTTCCGGATGAAGATTATTACGAAAACCTAGAATTTTGTCCGACAACTGCCCCGTACTAAAATCAACTACCGTTGTGAATTTTCCTCTATTGTATAGTAGCTGTTTTTTGATTAGCTTATTTTGTCGGACGGAAATTTCGTAGATTTCATTCGCGATAGGTTTTCGTATTTTGGAGCTAATTTTGGACCACATTCTGTGACCATTTTTTCAACAGCCACTAGGAAGAGCATAACATTTCAGGATTTAGTTCATAAAAACTTAATTATATTTTAGAATTATAATTGAGACCAATATATGGACGATGCCCGACCTCACTGGATGCGTGGCTTTAGAAAAATTGTAAGTATTATAATTATACCTTGCGGAAACACATTGTTCAGAGGAAATTAACATGGGTATTATTTTTGAAATAATCTTGATTTCTTTTATAGCAGTATAGCAAAGCACGTGTATTATAGGACTCATGAAGTTCTACACTTAACTTTTTTAGGTGCGGATTTAGACTAATTAGTTATTTTTATTCTGTTATCTGCTAAAGATTTCTTCTGTTTGAATAAAGTTCTATATTGGTACAACGATTGGTATGACATTATAGGGATTTGTATGGCAACAAGATCGAGATTTTTCGAAATAACGCAACATCTTTACCGAGTTCACTTAAAGAAATGTGAGTACGAATATAAATTTATATCATTGAGAAGTTCCGGGTTCAACGCCACCTCGAGGCTTTCGGTGGTGAAAATTGTCACTATTTTAATTCCACGAGGCTCCTTTGTAGGTGTTTCACAAGGAAGGCAGGACCCTCATTGAACTTAAGAGACTATCCTGGATAAAATATGAAATAATAATTAATAATTATTATTTGCAAATTGAATTATGGTTAATTTTAATGAAAGGGAAAAAGAATCGAATTGTATCTAGTGAGATTTTCTTGTGCAATTAACATGGTAATGACCGGTCTGATACCTCCAATTGTTCTGCAGCATATACTGTTTCAAATAATATTAAAAATCTTTTTAGATCATTCATTCATTTATTTTATGTAACATTTTTTTCATTATAGAATTCTTATCAACAATCAAATTTACAAGTTCCCACCTGCTTATTTCAACTTACCCAACCTTAATTACATGTAAGTGGTATATATATATATTTTATTCGCTGTGAAAGACGTTGAACTGATAGTCTAAGAACCTAATCAATTGAGATGTCTTCAGAGCCTTGATTTTGTAATAATTAAAGTCTACTTTTATTAAAGCTTGAAGGTCTGTACCTTGTTACGGAAAATTAAGACATGTATAGGTAATTTGGGTCCACTTGAAATGTCCTTGATCAAAATCAATCCTTATAATTTCCTGGCTATGAAAGAATGAAAGTCTTTACAGAAAATTCTTATTATAAGAGAAACGGAATGATTAAAAGAAGGCGTGGAAAAATTGTGTGACTCACACGGTGAATTTGTCAAACCCACCATCGGGGGAAAAAGAGAAGGAATACTTAATTTTCAAATTAAACTGTATCATGTGTATATTTGACTTTTTGTTGTTGTTATTGTTTCAGTGCTCTGGCTCAAAACAAGATGGAATACTTCCCTGGCGATGCATTTAAAAATGTGCAGAATCTGGAATATTTGTAAGCTATAATAATTCTATTATTCGATATCTTGACGATACTTTGGTTTTTTAAAACGACTTTAATTTGAAGTCTAAAATACTAAGGTGGATCCAGAAATTAGCAGTTGCGTACTGCAGATACGAATAAACATTTCCCAAGCTGACCTTCACCATTTTGTCGTTTTGTCAGTTTTACCACTGATATTTTTCATTAATTATTCTCTGTTCTCATGTTGTCTGTAGGGGTGTTGACCAGAATAAGATTAAAAGTATTTCACGAAGAGAACTAGACTCAATTTCAAAAAGTTCAAAGTTTGTTCATCTGTAAGTATGCATTTAACTTTCCTTGTCACTATAACGAACGATGGTTTTTATCCCTTTCACCCTTAAAAAAAACTGTATTGACGTAACTTTTGTTTTCTTCATTCATTAACGTTGTCTTCAGCTCGAATAACAGCTTGCTATTTTCATTAAGTTTAAAATCAAAATTTAAATCATACCTAGCTTATTATAGAATTGTTTAGATTTGTAACAGCTGGGAAATCAAGCTATATTTCTTAGCTACTCAAATTGTTTCAAATTTTCTTGCACTCGAAATGTTTTTTAATGATTTTATCTACGTATTAGTTATATACTTAAAAATTATACGGTTATTAACTATTCTATTACATCTCAATAAAACCGTTAAGTTTTTTCTCTATAATTATAGTAACGTCAGCAATAACGAGATTTCTTATATTGCACCAAAAGCATTCAAGATTTTAAAGAAAATGTTGATATTGTAAGTTTCTTTCTTCTCAACTCACTTAACTAACTAACTAAAGTACTTTATAGAGATTACATTTCAGAGTTTGGGTCGATTTAATTTCGCAGATGGTCTAAAACCTAAATTTTTGAGGGAATTTCAACTTTTAAAACATTTCGAGAATAGCATAATGGGCTAGCATAATTATTACTCATGCTGTTTTTACAGGGTGAATAATTTCTGATATACTTACTTACTTCTATTACATAGGGAGTTACATCACAATCAAATATCTACAGTTCCAAAATATGCTTTCTGGCGGATAGAAAAACTGCTGCACTTGTACGTATAGCCGTTGTTGATTTCTTCTATTCGTTTCGTTTATTATTATTTGTTATCTCAATTGAGCGCTTACTGTAGTAATTGGTGTTCTGATTTTATTACGCAATTATCCAGCTACTCTTTTAAAGTATTTTTATAATTATTGCATTTATAAAACTAAAAAATCACCTCATTTTTATAAAACTTCGCTATTACCAATCTTTAAAATACGTTAAAACGTTAAAACACGTTGAAACGCGTAACGTCTCAAATATGGTAATTGAATCGATAATAACTGCTTGAAATAATAATTTCGTTTATTTTTGGTTTCTTTCTCAGAGATCTTTACGTCAACAAAATCAACAGTCTAACATCAAATTTTATCGTAGACTGCGCTGAGCTAAAGAATTTGTAAGTATAATTTAAGTCAATATTTTTATTGTTATTTTTTTTGAATTTTGCTGTAATTATTGTTTATATAGTAAAAATCCCTTTCTCCACTTTTTAAATTCGTAGCGTGGGCCCTATATTAACTACTTATGTCTGTTTAAAAAAGGCAAGGCCACGTTCTGATCTATGTTGATACCCTATGGCTTAAAAAATAAAAAGATTATTATCTACATTTCTAGCTTACTCTTCTTCCGCAAGGGTCCTGGATTTGCATCGTAAATAAAATCTTCGTCGATTCAGCAAATGGAATCAACTATATATTTTACCTTCTTTTCTTCTTTTTTAGATTCATACACAGTCAAACTCCAAAAATGACTTTGGTTTATTTCGATTCATTGAGTGGTTTACCAAAACTTTCTGAAATGTAAGTTACATCATAATTTTAGAGAAGAAATCTTCGGTTTTTGTCGAAATTTGCGAAACTAAGTTCCTACAAAAATGTTCAAAATTATGGTGACCACGAAATTAAATTCCGCGAAAATTTCCAGACCATAAGCATTCACGAATTAAAGAATTAATGCTATTATTTTTTTTCATACAAATGTTAGTAAAACAAACAGCTTTAAAGTAACAAAATAATAAAATCAACAAACAAATTTCTATTGAATTAAGTTTGTTTCAACAGGTACATATATTAACCATCTTCAGTCCGAAAAAAAATCAGGTTTTCTTTAACAGTTGCTTTCTATATCAAAAGTAATATTGTTTCTAACCAAAGAATTAATTAATTCTTTGTTCTAACGGTTTTAAATGTTGCGTGTTACAACCTTGTAACGCTTGTAACTTGTGTAAGATAATAAGGCGTCAACTTAATAATTTCTTACCAATATAATGACCCTAACATTTTTCTCGTCTCGTTTATCCCAAACTCCTTTATGCGATGTGACTCAGTATCTCACGAGCAGCTAAGTTGAAAAAAAATCGAAGGCTCCCTTATAGGAATAAATTAATATAATAATGGCGATATATTTTGGGCAGCCAACATCGACCTGTTTTAAATGGACTAATGTTTATATCTCTATTTAGGCGATAAAATTGAACGAGAAGATTTTCTTATCTATATAATTCCTCTAAGAGCATGTCCTATATTAGCCCCAAACCACTTGTATAATTATGATCGTATTTTGTTTTTTAGTTATTTGGGTAGCAACGCGTTGACACAATTTCCTCATCCAGTGTTTTCTGAAGAAGTTTTTCCCAGTCTGAATCGTTTGTAAGTCCCTCTTCTTACACTACGCACATTTTATATTTTTCTAAAGTTTTGAACGGTCAAGAAGTGTAACGCCCCATTTGTGACATTCCAAGCGATTTAGAGTACGAAGGTTTTGAACGGTCAAGAACCGGTGCATTCTACCGTAAGTTTTACCGATCAACAAGAAAGAGTTCAGTTATTTGACCGTTAATTGTCATTTTGATCCGTCAAATGACCGATATAAGTATTTTATATGAACGATTCAAAAACAGATTAGTCGCTTAAAATCGATGTACTCAATATCGATAGGAAGGTCACATTTATGTAAACCTTTTAGTAGATCGAAAGTGCTGTTCGAAAGAAACATTTATCAACAAAGAATGTTCTGAACCATCAAACAAATAATTATCAGGATCAGCTTTAATTATTACATTTCAATTTTTATTAACTTTTTTTCTATTTTTCTTTTAGAATGTTAGATAACAATCAAATACCATCGTTGAATGATTACTCACTTCAAGAATTTCCACCATCAGCACAAGTTCATTATTTGTATGTGTGCTTTATTTATTTATCATACTTGCCATGATATTTCAGAAAGGCCAATAATTCGAAGAGGCCCTCTTTTAAATTCCAGGGTGCTCATTGAAAATGCATTGTAGATGTAGATGGCACTGGTTCAAAGATGGTGTTAGTTTTGGAGTGTTCTGTCAGATAATTAAGTCAATGATCAATCTTATGTACATTGATTGATTATGCCTGTAAGCAAAAATAAATAAGAGGCTGTATCATGAAATCGAGTCAACCAAACTGTATAAATCTATCAATAAAAACAGGCACATATATTGTCTAAGCCTATAGCTAGTGGATGAAAAATTATCTGTATACAGTACGATGTATTACTGAAAATAATGATTTAATTTTATTCTACTTTTTTTCAGAACAAAGAAAGACACATTTATACCGTTCAAGACTTTACCACTTTTGATAGAACTGTAAGTTTTTCATTCTTTTATCTTTTATCTATCTACCTGGGTGGGCTGCGCTTGCTGACTGTAGTGGGAGAATCAACTAGCTTGTATAACCCTAGTGGTAACGTCTATACGCACTGGAGAAGTCTCTATAGGTTGATATGTATACAAAAGAGTGGATACTAGAAAGAGACTAAAATGTATTCCCTTTTATAGTGCCATATATATAGGGTAGGGTTTACTTCAGATGTGTAACCTTTCATTCGCTGCTCCTACCTACCCACCTACCCTATAGATATATATTTAATCGCTCAACAACATTGAGAGAGACGTATAAAGGAAATTATAGGTAATGGCATTTATTTTATAATAATTATTGTATTTCTTTATTTGTAGAGATCTTTCAAGCAATAACATCAAAGAGATTTTGAGTACAGACTTGACGTACGCTAAGAATCTTCAAGTTTTGTAAGTGTTCAATTTCAATTCAGGTTATTTTTTACACCCTCTTTCATTGTTAAGGTAGTATCAAGATATCTGGTTTAACAGGTGTCTCTGATTCGAATTCAAAGGCGGAACAAATATAGAAGCTCGAATCAGAGAGAAGTTCGAATTATTGAAAGTCTTAAAGAAGTAGACTAGGTATATATCTTTAGAAAATTATAATCATCAAAAAAAATTCAAACATAAAATCAAAATATAAGAGTGAATAAAATGATATTCTTGCAAAAGCATTTTTCTTTCCAATTTTAATCTTTCCAACATTATAAAAACCCATCCTTATATAGATTCAACATCATGGCACATAATGCAGAACCATCAGTTTTTCAGCTGTATTATTTTGCTTTGTTTTACATTTGTATGTTGTTTTCTTTAAAGATTGTTCGATGATTTATTAGAGTATTTTCCTACGTGTAATAGGTAGGCCTATTTCAAATTAGTATCCACACTGTTTGTTTTGATTACAGGAGGATGAGTGCAAACAACCTTGATGAATCTAGTATACACGAAGATGCCTTCCTTAACACAACATCGTTGGTGACATTGTAAGTAAAATTTTTGACAAAAAGCTACTGAAATGAAATTAGAATGTTGAAATTCTATCTGTAAGACTTTAAGGCTTTTCATAGAGGAACTGTTTTTGGAAAAAACAAAACGAATGAATACAAAAATTGTTTCTTACACCTGTAACTTTGATGTGTTAGTTTGATTTTATCTAAATAAATCCTTCAGTCCCTTGCGAGTCCGAAATGGATAGAGGACGCTGTACAATTCATTTATTAATTTTAGAGATTTCAGCAGCCAAGAAATGATATGCACTGTCAGTCAAAGGCATTAAAATAACATTCATTCATTCTTACTCCATTCATTCGCTCTAGAGATTGTTTGGTATATAGTTTTTATGACTCTGCCAACTGAATAAAAATGATTAAAATAAAATGCTATACCAGTCAAGACTTCACAGTAACATTCATTCATTCATTCTCGCTTCCTCATTAATTTCAGAGATTTCAGCAGTCAAGGCACACCTTATATTCAATATCTGCCGAAGGCTTTACAAAAACATTCATTACCAAATCTACAAAACGTGTAAGTTGACCGTTGCTTGCTTTTGTCGCCTGTCATAATGCGCTATTTTTCATAAAAAAAAGTTCCGGCTAGTGGCTAAGCTTAAAGCTGGTTTTCAATTTGGATTTTTTTTGTGATAAGCAGGGTTTTCTTTTCTACGCGTAATGCATACGCAGCTTTACAAAGAATAAAGAATATTGCCACAATCAGCCAGAGTTTGACTCTTTCTGCTATATTATTAAAAACAAGCAAGAATTAGTGTCTGATCTACAATCAACTTGCATTCACAACCATTAGATGCTGGGATGTTTGAATCAGAATATTGGATTGTTCAAATTATTGTTTTATGGTGATATGATGAGAGCAAAATTAGATTATTATTGGGAAAATTATAATGTACGGATAAGTAATAATGTACGTTTTCAAATACATTTTTTTTCATCTTTTACAGTTATTTATCAGGAAATCGAATCACTTTCATTCTTTACGGAGCCTTTGTTAAGATGCCAAAATTGGAATACTTGTAAGTGTCTTTGTTGACCTTTGTACGTTTTCTATGTAATAGACCTCCAGGCTTGATTTCAACTTGTCCACTTTGTGAGTGTCACATGATTGGACAGAACTTATATTGTTCTTATTATCCCGGTGTAGTTCAACTTTTCTTACAACCAAGTGTGTTTTAAGAGCAGAAATTGTCGCGTTTTTGGTCATTTTCCCTAAAATGATTTATACATCATTTTTATTCGAAGAGGCGCGAAGAAAAGATAATTCTTAAAACGAGAAAGTTTCTTCCTCTATCAAAAATCTTCTTTTCGACAGGGGTTAGACTGTGAAATTACACTCGAACGAAGTTAAACTAATTGTTTATCATAGTCAACTTTATAATGGCAATTATATAAAATACAAAAAGATAACAAAAAGTGCCTCAGCTATTGTCATCTTGCGAAAGTATTTTTCCGCGTTTCTTCTTTCCTATCTTAAATTTATTTCATTTTCGCGAAGGTTCAAATAAATAAAAGTTTTCAAAGTTAAAGAAGGACCAGTAGTAGTAAGACCGTAAGCAATCAAGCAACTTTTAGTTGGTATCCATAGGTTTTTGACGTCATATGGAATGTACTGCGGGTATAAACTGATCGGTAAATGATGAGAAGACAAAACTTTAAACCCAATCTACTACCGTGGAACCAGACAGCAAAAAGTCTTATTTATTTTTTCTAATTTTTTTTTTTTCATTTTTAGGGACTTATCAAACAATCGGATTCTTGCAATTGACGATAAGACATTTCCAAATAGTTTAACAACTCTGTAAGGATGATAATTGTTATGTTTTAATTATTTTTTGTCTATTCCGCCATAACCCATTATTACCGAGAAAACAAATTGACAATTGAGGGGAGGATCTAGACTCCTGCTCAAGCAGGGGAGAAATCGAGTTTGAAGTTTTATTATAGCCATTTTTATGTTATTTCAGTTCAAAAGCATCATTTTACAGATTTGAGGAGGGTTAAAATAAAATGTTGTATCTGCCCCTGATTTTCTTACCGTACAAACTTTTGTCAATTAAAATTGTTGTTACGACTAATAAGCTTCTTGTCGGACAATGTCTTGAGTCAGTTTAAGAAAAAATTATTTCAATTTTTTACATCAGTTTTGTTAATCAATAAGGTTCCTGACACATGCAGAGCGAGTTTTTCTTAATCAGTAGTTGTTCTGTAATGTTCATTCACACCGCCAAACAATTCTCAACTCGACAAACTTTCCATTTTCTTTAGGTTTCTATCTGGTAACAAGTATACATTTACGAATCGTGAACCTTTCAAAGGTTTGAACAAGCTGCAAGTTCTGTAAGAATTTTGTGTTTTTTTTGTTACTGATCACCCTAGTCGTGTCTCTCATAAGTTTAGGAGTATGAATCTTTGTATTGTATCGATGTATTCGTAAAATAAATTTACATAATCGGATGAAAAAAGCATATTTACAAAACAAGAATATAAAATAAAACTTCTTGAGTTTGAAGTATATGATAGGTAGGACGTTTTCGTCTAGAATGATTTCGTAAATTTAGTTGAATGTACTTTGTAATTATGTAGCGTCGTCATACGTCAATCCGTCGGTTTGTTTTTGATGATGCTGCCGTATGT
>JAUKWF010000233.1:0-14175 GCA_032356525.1 Eutonina indicans
AAGCGGTGGAGACTTTGGCTCTGGTTTTGATGTAGATCCAAATCTTGATCCCGAGCTTGCATTGGTATGTTTACTATTTGAACATCTGATGTTATATAGCAATCTCACAATAATCTATGATCTTTTATGGTACATACAGTCTGCGTTTCAGCTAATTCTTATCTGAAATTTATAGGCGTAATATACATTTATCAGTTTAATTTTAAGAGGCACCTGGCCTTTAACTTTTTGATGTGTGTCAAGCTTAGCTTGACTTTTTGTAAATGTGAACGAAAAAGGTTGCCTGTTTTTCTAAGAAAGCTTAGAGGTTGAAAATAGGTAAAGTAGTAAATTCAACATGGTTACAATCTATTACTAGGCTCTTCGTGTCTCCATGGAAGAACAAAGGCAAAGGCAGGACACCACCACCAAAACTGAAGGAGAAAGTACTGCAGCTCCAGAAACACCAGCCACAAACACCACAACTCAAGCAACTACTGGTACAACTGAAGATTCACTTCTCATGAGTGCAATGTATCCTTCAACAGGTGTAAGTAGATTTTTGTTTCGATTCGAAAAATTAATTTGTAATTTTTAAGCATTCCGCTTCCTATTCATCTTTTTTAAAATTAACAATATAGTTTAGATGACTGGAAAGAAAGTGTGTATACTTTAAGAGGGAGGTATGTTTATGGTTAAAGCGTACATCTGTTGTTTGCATGACGTCATTAAATTTATTGTAAGCGTTTGATGTTGAAAATTACTTTTTCGCTTTCAGGGTTCTGTAGATTACAACGCAATGTCAGAAGAAGAACAGATTGCACTTGCTATACAAATGTCAATGAGTGATACAAACCCTGCAGAATCAACTGATGCTGGAGACACATCGAAAAGTACTGCTATGGAAACAGAGGTAATATTTTTTATTTGTTTATCCTATTTTTTGCCGTGCCTTTAAAAGTATTTATACTGTAAATAATGGTTTACCTGTTTTCAAGGACAAATATTTTATTATTATGTTTTCAAGAAAGCTTTTCCGACTCTTAGCTGTCTTTTTATTTCTTTTATATCTAAGAAAGGTTTTCTTTCACTTTTTGCTCAGTCAAATATTTTACATTTATTTTTTAGACTGAACCGGCAGCATCTGAACCTATGGATGAAGATCAAGACTACAGTGAAGTAATGAACGATCCAGCCTTCCTTCAACACCTCGTCGGTAGTCTACCTGGCGTCGATCCAAACAGTGCTGCCATCCAGAATGCTTTGCAAGCACTCACCGGTCAAGAAGACGATGAAAATAAAGACGACAAGAACAAAAAGAAAGAAGATAAATCTTAAAAACAATTTCATTGTTGCCATATCATTGTAATTTATCTGAGCTGGATTTTTCATAGTTTTTATTTGAAAAGGGTTTGTAGTAGCGATTATGTCACCAACTAATTGAAGAAATACCAATTTTTGTTATATGTATATAAATATTTTTTTTTGTCTGATAGTTATTCATTTTATTATATACATACTTTTACTGGAACATAGTTTGAACCAAATTCTGCAAATTCTGTCTTTGCATAAGCCATATGGCAGTTACATGGGATTCCGTCTAATTCTGTCTTATTCCCCGGATAAATGGTATTTAACGAAAAGTCTGATATCCTTTGTAAACACATGAGATTGGAAGCTCTTTGGATGACCAAGATGACCGTGATTCCAACTTTTTCGATTATAAAACTGAAAACTAAAAGTAACTTTATTGATCATGTCTTCACAATATCTTAATTTGCTTGTTTTTTTAAACTATCACATAACCTAAATGGAATTTTTGATTTTACTTGACTATTAATTGTTCTTTTTTGTTAGTCACAAAACAATATGTTTTAACAATTCTGGAAAAGAGTTTTTAAAAATGACATGGTATTTACTACTTAAAAAAATCTGTTAAATTGCATGCATTCAGTGACGTCATTTTGATTTTGGGATGGTCATTAAAAACGTGAAGGGGTGTGAAAATACCTTATTCAGGGTCTGGTTGCCCAAATCTGTACTGGTGTCCAAGACAAAACTGGATGTTGTAGGATATGTATAGCAACATTTAAAAGGTTATGAAAAATTCCACATACTGACTATGTAATGTTGACTTAACATCTGCATATAGACGTTGATTTGAGGCTGCAAAATGATTTTCACAAAAACAATGTGATGCTTGAATGATATAAAAACTATAATGAAGTATTTGTTAAAATTAGTTTACTTTCCTGAATTTAGTTTTCAAAATATATAAAACAACATGGAACCAATTGCCAAGAAAGTCAAAGCAGAAAGTAAAGGAAAAATTTGCATAGTAGGCAGGTAAATTTAATACTCTTGTTATATTTGTTTTTTTTTACGATAAAGCTGACTTTTTCTGATTCGAATGTACGGATTTGATTTTGAAAGCCTTGCAGATTTCAGTAATCTTAACAATGACAAAACACAGATGTATTCGAATTGCAGAGGTTTTTCTATATGATACAGTTGACTTTCTCTGATTCGAATGTACGAATTTGAGCGAGATTGTGAAAGCATTAATGTAAAGATTCAAGGAATCTTAACAATGACAAAACACTCGAATTAAAGTTGTATTCGCTGTATTGTATTTTAATTAGAGAGAGAGAGTCAAAGAGTACTGTATGTCAAAGAGTACTACTATATGTAAGGAATATAATAAGTGTCAATTTCTTCTTTAGCGGTCTTGTTGGACGCAGTTTTGCAACGGTAAGCCAGATATATCCTTTTAAAATTATTTTGCATTATAGACTTGCATGCCAGACGGGGAATAGCGGTTAGACATTCAAAATTGTACATCCTATCGTATTTCAAAGGGGGCATTAAAATAAAATTCATTGGCTTGAATTGTGCGCATGTGTAAATAAATTCAAGTGTAGTTAGTACAGAGTGAATTTGACTTTCATGACTGACCGATTATTTATAACTAATGATCTGATTTATTTTGAGTAACGACGGTTACGTCATTTACCAATATTTGACTATTTGGTGGGACCAAATGTTATTATCCTTTCTAAAAACGAAAATTTTCATTTCAATCCTTGGCGTATTCTAAAAATTGTGAATTATTTTAATTTATTCCTATATGTTATATATTTTTAGATATTGTCAAAGGCTGGGTATTCAGTTTGCCTTTATGACAAAATTGAACAACAATTAAAGGATGCACCAGTACTCATTAAAGAACAATTAGAAAGTTTCGAAAGTAAAGGTCTATTGGAGAATACGTATTATAAGACTGCAGAAGATGCTTTTAGTATGATTTCAACGACTATGGATTTGAAAGAAGCAATGGAGGGAGCATTCTTCTTGCAAGTAAGAAATATAAATACTGACAAAAACTATTCCAAAATTTTATTTGCATATCTTAACAAGCCTTCATATTTAATTTGAAGAGAAGAAAACATGTCTCTGTCGTATTTACTGAATGAGAGGAGCAAGTAGAGAGTTTTTAATAAGTGCAAATAATTATGTTATATCTGGGAGCAGTTCAAAGTTGTTGGAATTACTATTAAAGGGGCGAGCGAATACAGAAATTTGTTCAAATCTATAGGTGATATTATATATTTCTCCTGCGGTAACATACATATTGTCACTTTTATCCCTGCTTGAGCAGCATGAGCAAAAAAAGACTTAAAACATTTTCTTTGTTTAACTTCACATTATCTTTCACGTTACAGGAAAGTGTACCAGAAAATCTGGAACTAAAGCAAAAGGTGTTCAAGGAGTTTGACGAACTAGCTTCGGATGATTTGATAATGAGCAGTTCTTCATCGTGTATTGTTCCTTCAAAATTTACATTGGATTTAAAACATAAGAAGAATTGTATTGTTTCACATCCCGTAAGTTAGTTTAATGTTTTTGATAAGATGGAGAATTGAATTGGGCTTTTCAAGAAGAATTCACACCTTCATATGTTTTTAGAACCCCCCCTGGAATTGGGATTCTAGACAAATTTTGATGCTCACCCTATGGGATTCCATACAAATTTTGATGCCCACCCTATGGGATTTCAGACAAATTTTGATGCCCACCCTATGGGATTCCAGACAAATTTTGATGCCCACCCTATGGGATTCCAGACTAATTTTGATGCCCACCCTATAGGATTCCAGACAAATTTTGATGCCTACCCTATGGGATTCCAGACAAATTTTGATGCCCACCCTATGGAATTCCAGACAAATTTTGATGCCCACCCTATGGAATTCCGGTCTATTTCAAGGTCATACCCCAATGGAATTGCAGCCATGTTCTAAGTTTACGTTAAGTTTATCTGGAAAAGCCCATTTGGCTACATGAAAATGTTGTTAAATTATGTTTTAATACTGATATCAACTATTTTGTTGACACATCTTTAGACCTTAACAAAAAGAAAAAGTGTAATGAACAAACACTTTCAAAAAGTTCACTGTTTTGGTCAAGCGATCGTACATGCCATATAGGTGGTTGTGGCGTGTGGAACAAAAATTATAATCTTTATGTGTTCGGTTATGACACCCCCAGGTGCGCATCTAGAGGTTCACAGCTTGTTCGCAGTTGCAAACCTTGAAAATTAAATAAAACAATTAAATTTGATAAACCATATTCATCACAAAATATATATGTAGATTGTGTGGTGTCGTGTGGTACAAAGATTATAAACTTTATGTGTTCGGTTATGGAACACCCAGGTGCGCATAATTAAATTTTATCAACCATATTCATCACTGAAAAAAGTCACAACTAAGATTATTTTGATGATTTCATTGACTGATTTTGATGATCATTTTATTATTTTTACCCTCAGTTTTTTGCTGAATCCACCTCTGACCCCTCATTTATTTCATGGGGTACCACCGCACCCCATTCCTGTAAAGGACTACATGTTAGGGACACTAAAATAGTTAACTAAAATTTTCATAAAATTTGTTTATTTTAAACTTAGCTTTTAATTTTCAGGTAAACCCACCAGTTTTGGTTCCTTTCATGGAAATTCTCCCATCTCCAGAAACGGATAAAGTAAGTTTGAATTCATGAAATTTGGAAATCTTGACATGTTAAGTATACATATGGCAATAATAATTCAATTAGACACTTAATATTATAAATCATCAACGTAACCTCGGAATTTTGATCTAAAAGGAATATGTGCTATATGGTTTTTTTTTGTTGAATCCAAAAAAAAAACGAATTTAAAAATTAACAAACAAAGATAAAAGAAGAGTTGTTTTAATAAAAGATCTTGTTGTTGGGCGGTTAAAGAAGCGTTTTCATCACCAGCCAACCTGGAAAAATGCTGGATTGTTTTATGTAGTATGACAAACAACTTGCTTATATAAGAACAACACTTAATTTTGTTAATATTAAGCTCGAAATCCATTAACTTCGAAAAATAGAGTATATATACAGTTAAATGGTTATGTTAATGGTACATTTGTCTGATCCTATAAATATCTTTAATTTATAGGAAGTTGTTGAGAAAACTTTAGCGTTATGGCGAGAAGTGGGCATGTCACCTATCCTTGTTAAAAAAGAAGTTGCTGGATTTGTTTTGAACAGATTGCAATATGCTTTATTAGCTGAATCCTATCGTTTAGTCGAGGTAAGCAAATAAAACGATCATGGCTGAGTGTGTATTGTTAGATTTACTCTTTCAGATTCTATTTTTCCAGTGGTAAAAATGTAGAATCATACATGAATTACACTATAGTAGAGTTTGTTCTTGCAAATCTCTCATCTCACCTGCTTCTCTAAAACAGCAATCGCCAGCAATCACATTAAATATAATCATGTTACCAGTGGTCGAAATAACGATCCGTCGTCGGTGAAAAACGACCGAATCACTGACGTCTTCTTCACGTTTCATTGACCGCAATCACTCATATTCACCCATTATATAATTTTATTTTTCTAAAAACTTAATATCCATATTTCTCTTTCTATGTACTAATTTTCTAGTATTTTGTAAGCATAATCATGGCTCGGCCTGTGTTATATTTGATTCGTCTTTTAGTAATTACTTTCTTAAAGGAACTGTAATGAACGTGAAACAGAAATTCCTTTTCTCGTAGATTGTTCACACAATATTTTTATATAGACCTTGTTTACGGTCGATGTTCTCGTTAAACCAAAACTAGATATGTTCAAGCATTCTCTAATGGTTCTGCTTTCATATTAGCATCTCTAAAAAGAAAAGAGAGATATTCTGTTAAAAGAATTATCACTTTTTGTTTTTGTAGAATGGGATTTGCTCTGCGGAAGACGTTAACTTAACATTAACCGATGGTTTAGCAATGAGATGGTCTCTGATTGGTCCTTTTGAAACAATACATTTAAACGCACCGAATGGTAATTAAATTAACTACGTATTTATAACTATTTGAAGTTCTGAGGCCCGATTTATAAGCTGTGCCGAGCCGAGCCAAACTCACAAAAGTTTCTGTGAGTTCGGCTCGACACAGCTTATAAAACCAAAATTCAGCTGTGCTGAACCAAGCCGTGCCGCACAGCTGACATAGCCGTGCCGCCCGTCTTAGCACGGCTTGGCTCGACTGTATAAAACCAAATGTCGAGCCAAGCAGTGCCGACACATGCGCACAATCATTTAAAAGTGCTCGGCACTTCTCGGCACGGCTCGGTTCGACTGTATAAAACCATATGGTCGAGCCAAGCCGTGCCGACGCATGCGCACGATAATTTTAGATTTGCCGGGCACAGCTCGGCTCGGCTCTTATAAAATGATGTGCCGAACCGAGGTGAGCCAAGCCGTGCTTGGAGATTTGTTGAGTTCGGCTCGGCTCGGCACAGCTTAAAAATCGGGCCTAAGTAACACTGTGAACTTTCAAAATTCTCTACTTGTATATAATATGTATAATTTGTAATAATAAAACGATTTTCTTGAATTTTTTGAAATAAGAAAAGGTAATATGATCTCGATAACTCATAACTCGAAACTCCACGTTTTTTCTTAATTAGTTATTAACCAGTTTATCTATATACGTTCACATGTTCGAGTTGTGTAAAAGTTGATTACAAAAATAGCCCACACTCTCTCTCTTCCAGTTTAATTTTAACAATAATTAAATTCTTTAACTCATTAAAACTATATATTTGCACATGGGATAGACAAGGGAAATAGCCTTTTTTATCATAGATTGCTCGATTTAAATGAAGGAGGGAGTGCAGGATGGCCACGTCTCCTAGAATATTTTAGAAACTCCTAGAATTTGGTTAAATTCCGAAGTTTTCTCCTAAAATCTCCTAGAAAAATATTTCAGGGTTATTCGATATTATTAAAACTTCAAAGGTTGGTGCTGTTTTAAAATGCCAAAATTTCTCTAATATTTACTCCCAACCCTTGTCGACTTTAATTTCGATGCTAAAAACTACTTACTGTTGGCTCAAAATATTGTTGAATTGTTGTATCAGATGTCTTCCCTTTGTTTCATAATAAACATAAAAATCTCCTAGAATCTCTTAGAGTTTTGTCAAATAAATTGAGTGGCCACCCTGGTGGGTCTGAAACAAAAGCGTTGTGTTTAATTTTTCTGTTTTAATCTTCTTCATTTCAGGTGTTAAAGATTACTTTGAACGATACGCTTCAAGCATTGAACCCATAGTCAAAGAACAATGCGAACCAGTAACATTTAGTGGTCCCACAGTTGACAAAATACACGAAGCTATGTGTAACATGGCACCTGGAGTGTCCAACCAGGAGCGTACCAAAATACGGGACGATCGCCTGTCCGCACTCGCTGTGCACCGGAATAACGAAAAAAAAGCTAAATGATTGTTTTTATAAATTCTTTAGGTCTTTGTTGTAGTTTTTTAAAATTATTTTTTTTAGTCTTTTTAGTATTTTTATTTAATTTAACGATTGTTAAACTGCTTTGTAGAAATATATTTTGCCAAAAAAGAAATTCTAAGTTACATTCATTGTTTTAAACCTCAAATTATGTTAAAACTTCACAATTTCAATTTATCATTTGATGACTAGGAATTAATGGTTTTTTTTTTAAAGGAATCTATCAAAATGTGATATAATGTACTATGTTTGTCTAAATTGAAAGTTTTGCTCTAAAATTGCTTATAAATCAGAATAATTTTAAAAAATTGGCTTGTTTTAATTTTTACTCGATCAGAGAAGTTATAACTTTTGGTAATATATTTTGCTTTATCTAAACCGGTGAAATATTCAAAGAGGATTGTCCTTTAAAGTGAAAACACTATTTTTAATAAAAAATTCAATAATTTTTACCTCTATAATAATACGAAGGTATGGAAAATATTTTTATACCACTATAAAAGAATTTCTTTTTGTACTTTATTTGCAATTTGATATGCTTTGGACGATGTGCTGCTCTTTTGTTTTTAAGTCATTTATTTTTATTGAATCGTTATCAAATTTCACTTTAGTATTAGATTTTTTACAAAAAGCTTATCAAAAACATGGAACCAAGCACCAAGAAAGCAAAAGCAGAAAGTAAAGGAAAAGTTTGCTTAGTAGGCAGGTAAATCCTCAATATTCCACATTAATTCAGAAGGACACCATTATTGTATTAAGTGATTTTCTTCGTTTTAAGTACTTGAATCAAAATAGAAACAAAACCAGAAAAATAATATTATCTTTCATTTTTCACCGAAAATGAGAAAATTTGAAATAGAAAGTAGTAGTAGTAGTATAGTATTGCAGGGAACCCAAAAGTAGAAGTTTTCAAAGGAACATTTTCTAGGAGAAAGACTACAATATATCTTATCAATGAGAAAAACGAAATAAATTTTAATTATTTTATATGCCTTTTTCCCAATTTTATCTTGTCTGCGATAAGGAATATTATTAAAGTGAGGTTTTTGTTTTGAAAGAAATTAACCTGCATCTTCTAATGTCCAGTGTGCTTATTATTATTTGATTTCCAATTTAATGTACAAAGTATCAACATTTTTTCTTTTTATAGTGGGCTTGTGGGGCGCAGTTTCGCCGTGGTAAGTTTATGAAAGTTAGAAAGCATTTATTTTCTGTTACAGATTTTTAAGAATAACAGGCTAAAGTCAAAGCTATACAATTGTATAAATTTTCTATTTGTTTTCTCGACCCTAAAACTACTCAGAGCAACGTTGACATGACTTTTGACTTTTGACAGTTTTTAGTTGATTGCAACCCAAGGAACGTGTTTTGCTCCCTGATGCATGGGTTCGTGGCGCTCCTAGGTATCTACCTAGGGGTCCGAGACCATAAAAAAGGCCGTGACTAACAGGGCATTCCAAATAGAATTGACGTACTACAAAATCCTAATTGGCGTGCTTTGTTCTATTACATTTCGTTAAAGTTTATCCCAAGTTTTAAAATATACTGTATTTAGATTTTTTCAAAAGCTGGCTATGAAGTGTCACTTTACGACAATGTTGAACAACAGTTGAAGGATGCATTGGTACTCATCAAACAACAATTAGATGACTTCGAAAGTAAAGGTCTATTGGAGAATACGTATTATAAGACTGCAGAAGATGCTTTTAGTATGATTTCAACGACTATGGATTTGAAAGAAGCAATGGAGGGAGCATTCTTCTTGCAAGTAAGAAATCTCAAAAATTAGTCATAGCAATTTAATTTAGTCTTTTGCCCAATTAAAGTTTCATAAAACCTCATATTTGTATATGATGACATACATACATTTGATTACTTTCTCCAAAAATTTGCATAATTATTTTTTCGAAATTTGAGTAGGTATATCTTTGCGACAAATCCATTTAAAACCGTAGTGGATTATTGTTTTTATTGAATAAATTATCAACAGTGACTCGCCACACTGATTTCTCAAAAATTTTGTAAGCTATGCGTACAGACATGAAAGTAAAAAATAATAATATAAATATATTTTACCTTCATGTACAGAGTAGTGAGTCGTTAAAACATACAGAACACCATTTTGTAGGTATTTTATATAGACCACCCTTTAAACTTGTTTGCTACGGTAGCAGCTAAAAGCGGAGACCGTACTAGTTTCGGCTAGACATTTCTGCCTAGTAGACCTAAGCATATACTTTTCTTCACGCAAGGCGGACAAAATTCAAAATTTTCAAAAATTGCAAAAATTAGCTGCTACCGTTTAGAGCCATGTGGCGGTTTTTTAATTTGATAATTGATATTGCTTTTTACTACAGGAAAATGTTCCTGAATTTGTAGAACTAAAGCAGAAGGTGTTCAAGGAGTTTGACGAACTAGCTTCGGGTGATTTGATAATGAGTAGTTCAACATCTGCTCTTGTTCCTTCAAAATTTACATTGGATTTGAAGAATAAGAAGAACTGTCTTGTTTCACATCCTGTGAGTTATATTTTATGCTATAGACTACCTACATTAGTTGTACCATGAAGAACAGTGATTTTGCCATGTGCTCATCACACTTAGAAATCCATTATAGCCGATATCTCTGTTGATAGCTCAAACACGAATTGTTCGAACCGGGTGTTCGAATTAACTAAATTTCAAATCAAGCAACACCAACTTTAAAGTTTCTTAGACCATGTATATTTACTGTACATTTACAAAGTAACTGTTATATATACATGACTTGTTATCGAACAAGATAACTGTCAATTAGACCTGAGTCGGTTGGTCGAGTGGATTGGTTTTTATGACCATGATTTGAAGTTTGGTTTTTATTATCAATCAATAGTAAAAATGTTCTACTCGAACTTTTATTTTTAAAGATCAATCCACCGGCACTGGTTCCCTTTATTGAAATCGTACCATCTCCAGAAACAGATAAGGTAAGAAATAATACCAGGCGGTGTCTATCCAGATCAGGTAAATCAAATATAAATGTATCATAAATGTATATAAATCGGCAGATCGTTTTTCTCTTCCTCGCTGTTCTTCTTGAAATTTGTTATACACTGTCTTGACGCCTGACAAGCTCATGATTACCAAAATCAGTAATAACAAGAAAAGAATCAGGATGCAAATCAAAGGAATTAGCCTTTATAACAGCCATCTATTGTTAAGAAGGCGCATCCAGTTTGAAAAACTGTTTATTTATTTATGATCCTTATCTTAATTTATAGGAAGTTGTGGAGAAAACTTTAGTGTTATGGCGAGAAGTGGGCATGTCACCTATTCTTGTTAAAAAGGAAGTTGCTGGATTCGTTTTGAACAGATTGCAATTTGCTTTGGTAGCTGAAGCTTTCCGGTTGGTTGAGGTAAGAAAACTCGTGGAACTGCATGTTGCGTGAAAACAAAATACTTTATCGGACTAATATATTTCACCGACCAAAAATTCTTGCCGACTTCTTTTTTTTAGCGACCAACAACTTTTTGCCGACTATTGTTTTTCCGACCTATAATTTTTAATTCACTGTTAGTAGCGAGATGATAATAATTTAGTTCATGTTATATTGAAGAATGGCCATGGGGTTGAGAAAAAGAAAAGAGACTATTAAAAAAAGCAAAAAAACAAGGAAAACGACAAGAAAAATATTGGTAAAATTGATCGGCAAAAAATAACTAATTTTAGTCCTACCGATTTTATTATTTTGCCGACCTTTTTTTTGACGACATTTTCTTGAACGTTTCGTTTTAGCTGATTATTATCACATCTACCTTATATGATAGATGTGAGAATAATCAGCTAAAACGAAACGTTCAACCTCCTTCAAGGTGATTATGTGCATACTTTAAAGAAAGCAAAAAAAATCAGCGGCTGCAATTTCTTGCAAAATCGGTTAAACCCACCATCGGGAATGGCTGATAACGATTCAGTCAGTAATTCTTCTAGGCTCATTTAAAAAGTATATACAACGTACGTATACAACGTGCTGAAGCGAACGAGGAAGGAGGAGGAGGTGTTTGGGAGGTTTTAGGCACCCCCAAACAACCAAATCTATCTTTCTGATTCTAAATGCATGGGTTGTAGAGCTCTTATAGGTGGACATCTGGTTATCCAGGACCATAAGAATCGTGGTTCCCATGTGGACCCCTTTATCTATGAAGCTGTTCCAAGATTCTCTAAAAAGTGGTTAAGGTATCATATTTCCAATGCCTAAATTTTTGGGATTGAAATATATTTATGAGGCCTACTATATTTTTCTATTTTTCAGGTGCCAGAGACTATTTTGCGCGATATGGGCCAAGCATGGAGCAGATAATGAAAGAACAATGTGACGTCAGAACTGTGAGTAGTGGACCGACTGTGGAAAAGATTCATGAAGCTATGTGTAAGATTTCTCCTGAGTTATCGGTGGCTGAGCGATCATATATTCGTGATCGTCGCTTGTCGGCTCTTGTTGCGCATAGAAATAACGAGAAAAATAACGCGGAGCTAGGTAACTAAGCTATCAGCGCTTTTGATAGCGTGCATTTTATATTTTTTATAATCTTTTTAGTATGTAGGTTTTTATTCGTAGAATATTACATTTTTTGATACGTAAATTTCACATTTGATCAAACTAATTTAGAGTATTTTGGACCTCATTTAAAGAATATTTTTATTTGCATAGATAATAAAGACAGAGAATCTTTTCACACTTATAACTTTGTTTTTATTTTTATCAATTCCGTTCCTGTTGGCAACATTAGCTTTGGTTACGACGAAATAAAATTTAGGACGGTGACTTGGATTTAACTTTTATCAGCTTTTGTTCTGACTAACACCCGGACAAATAGTTATTATTGTCTTATGGACATCTTATAATTGATTTGTAAATTTTTTGATTTTTTTTAGTATTTGGGTATCTAAGTGTAGAGTAGTTTTATTGACATAGATAATGAAAACAGAAAGTCCTGTTACACATGCTACTTTGTTTATATTCCTTTCGTTGATAACATAGCTTCTTCCACAAAATTATATTGTGGATGATGTGTTGAACTAAATCATTCCGGTATATATGTCTATACATATCACTTAATCGGCGATACTAAAAGGCATAAGATTTGTATATATCGTGGGGGTCATTCAAATAGTACGTACGCATTCAAGGTCATCTGATTTTCATGATTTTACAACGTACGCGTACTATTTGACCTTTATTTATATTTCATACCGCATACCACGCCTTCTTACACATATCTACTTAAACTTTCGCTTGATAAGGTATCAGACCTGTTTACTTGAGGTTTCGACTTGTTATTTCATCTGTCAACTTAGGCTAATCAAATATCAAAAACTAACTACAGTAACTACAGTAATTGCAACTTCGCAATAGATTTTACACCAAAAAACAAACAAATTTCTTTTTTTTTAACTTTTTATGACTACATTTCAAATATTTTTCCAAAATCTAATTAACTAACTTAATCTAAACTAGTACGCTTTGGAGTTTGGAGTCTTGGAAATGACTAACACGGTAAGAAAACATTTTACGTGGTTGAGAGCTTAAACTGTTAAAATATATTTTCAACAATAATAATGTAATTACATGTGAAAAAGCTAATAATATAGATCATGTTTTCACTATGGCGGTTTGGCGCCGGCCTGGCCCGGAAAATATATGCTTCCTGTTCAAATTGGTGCCGCAGTGGGTCAGCCCGTTTTATGGATCACTTTCGACAGCGAACCACCCTTTTGTATGTAACGCATGTTTACATGATTCTAATGTTTCCTTTTTTTCTTCTCATTTTATGTAAATAAAAAGCGTTTCGGAACGACCCAGGCGTTATCTCCAGCGGCGGAACCGTCATAGTGGACATATTGTCATAAACAGCGGAAGTTTGCGCTATTTTTCATGTTTTTTTTATAATGTTTCCTTTGGAAATTTCACCCTCTCTCTGAATTCATCTTTATCTATTCCTGCAGACATCTTCGCTTTTATTTTAAAAATGATTTAATTAATTAATTAATTTAATTAATTAAACTACACAGCAGGGGCGGATCCAGAGGCTCGCAAGGTTCGCAGCTGCGAACGTTCAGAAATAGAAAAGGTGCTGTTTCTCTATTATTTCAACTGTGAAAACTTCATAAATTCAATTATTTTGAAGATCTCATTATGATTTTCTGATTGTGCGAACCCTCAATTTTTGGCTAGATCCGCCTCTGCACAGTCACCGTAAAACAATCAATTTACATCAGCGATTCACATCAAGTTTTAAATAAGGTAGTTTACGTAATACTATAGAGCAGTACGTTCAATTTTGAAATTTTAAATTTGTAACAAGAAATCAAATTCTTTAAAAATCTGC
>JAUKWF010000234.1:0-14170 GCA_032356525.1 Eutonina indicans
GCCCCCCCCCCCCCACTTCAGTCCAAAAAATGAATAAATGCCCCTCCCCCCCCCCCCCGTCCCCTTCCTTCTCGAATAGAAAGGGGGCGTCTATTCTAAAACATTGCAACATCGGAAATAGTTGAATGAAATAGGAGATTTTATATTATGATTTATGAAATAATAATAATTTGCAAAAGAGACAACATTTGAAAAACTCTTTATCGCCCCGGGCGTCTATTCGAAGCATTACGGTACACCCGTTTTGCATCCACTACTGTCTGACTTGATCTTAACATATACAATGTACACCCCATATGAAATGTGACATTCATGTGAGTGCTCAATCGAGATTCCCCTTTTCGCGTGGAATATCACAAATAGTTCTAGTTCATGAAAGTCAATACAAATTATTATGTAAAAAAGTCTAATTTCATACAAATTATTCATACAATTTTATGCATTCTTGATATTAAGAAAATAATACGTTAAAATTACGATTCTAGCTAAGCAAATGACCCAATACAGTAACCAGTATTAACTTATATATATAATATGGATCTTAAAGATAATTCTATATTTCTGATATCGCAAAGACCTGCTACGGATTGCATAATAAATAAATTTCGCTGATTCACTAAATATTTTTTATTGATTTATGTTGCAGGAACTGTACAGGATGTCAAAAAAAATGCATTGTAATTTAACTTTTATTGTTCAAATTTGATGTTAAACATACAACACAAGTCTTAGTCAAAAACTGAGTTAACAACAAAAATACAGTTCTCTCCAAAGATAATTGATTTCTAAAATGTTAAAATGTTAATGACTTTACTTTTTCTTATATAATTAGACACACTGTAGTATAAGTTTTTTGAGAATATTGTTTCCAAGCTCAGCCTCAGTAATCTTATGACAAATCCGAACAATATGTGAGTATGGAATTATGAAAAACATGTACTTCCAGTAAAAGATAAGACCATTAATTAGTACACTGGTCTTGATTAAAATAGTAACAAATTTAAACTATTTAATTATACTGTAAGCCACTTTTTTATATAATATCATAAAATGCATAGTAAAAAAGAAATTTAGAGCCATTCTTAAACGAAAAAATTATCAATTTATAGTTTTACTAGGAAAATGATATTCCTGATTATTACAAAATTACTGTATTTATTTATATTTAACGACATTTTTTCCTGGTCACTCTTTATAAAAACAACCCAACTTACCTAATTTCTTCATGACTTCAATACCATCTTCCGCGTCAGCTGTATAAAAATCGTTTTCAAAATCCCTGAAATTCTTCTTCGATTTTCCATAGCCACGTGGATCGAAGGAAACCATAGTAAAGTCTTTCGACATACCGCTCAACTGGTACGAGAAGTCAGTCTGCGTAGTGCCCAGGCCTCCAGGAATGCACAAAATAGCCTGTGAGCCCGTGCCGTGACGTTCGTAGAATAAGGTTGCATTGTCTTTTACAGAAACATATCCGGATATATCACGTGTTGCTTGACGACGGATTTCATCCACTGCTCGCAGTAGTAGCGGGTTTCTATTCATTATCTTTAGCATATTCTTGTTTACTATTATTATGTATGAGCATTGTAAATCAATAAATATGTTATACCTTAACGGGAGAAAACTTTGTCGAGGCTTAGCAACCAAGATCCGACCTGACCAAGTTTTCTCAGATCGAGAGAAACTTTCGCGAATTTCACGATTTTAGGCCTTTTTCGCGAAAGTTTATCCCGCGAAATTTTCCTAATTTTTCAATTCGCGAAAGTTTATACAGTAATATGTTTGAAAACTTACTTTTGTCAATTTTTCTGTATCATTAAACCCCTTGTTACCTATAAAATATCTAAAAGAGTTTCAACATTTTCTTTATTCGCGATATATATATATTATTATCAATACCATGATTCGCGAAAGTTTTTCTCGCGAATTTTTTTGCATTCTTCAATTCGCAAAAGATTATCCAAAACATTTCGCGAGTTTTGCACCTCACGAAAGTTTCTACGTAACAAGTTCTAGAAAACGCTAGACGTTATTAATTTAACGGACAAAATTGGTCGTAACTTAGTGAATAGATATTAAAGATAGTCATCACCTATTTTGACACTTTTCTTTTTCTGAGATAAATATCAGAAAATAATTTTCAGTGAGTTTTGTCTTTTTTATAGCTCCTAGAAAAATGTCTAGGTACTTAAAGAAAGAGCGTTCAAATTACAGAGAGTCGACTGTCAATATTGTTAAAACCGTTTTGGTGAACAACCACATTTTTAAAATGTGTAATAAAAAGGTTATTAAAATGTATTTTAAAGCATATAAGTGCTAAGTGATTTAACGATAGTCATCATCTATTTTGACACCTTTTCTTTTTTGTTAATTATAACATCCGACTTTTGTTCACAAAAGTAAATTTTGTTTTGTAAAAATAAAATTCTCTTTCGACTGACTGGTTGAACTTTAATTAAAATTCGAATAGGATTAATTAGCCTTTAACTGTTTTGGGGAAAAGTCAATAATAACAGCTATTTGATAATTCACCAATTTAAAATTTAATTAAAGTTCAACCAGTCCAAAGAGTGTCGGTAGTTAAAATGTCAAAATAGTTGATTATTTATTAGGACGTAAAATAATTTTAAATATTGTGACAAAACTTAACAAAAATTGACTAACCTTTTTAAAAGCGACTACATGATATATAAAATAAATGAAAGGGAACAAAAACTTCCCAACGTTTATTAAGCCCCCCTGTTCATCAGAATTTTACACAATCAGTATATGCTTATTCTTTGTAATAAAAACAGAGAACATAGAAACAGAGCGAGGCGTTCCGGTAGACAACGAGGATAAAATACTAGGTAAATTTAACTTGAGTGACATTAATAGATAAAAAAATATTTTTCAAAAAGTATTTCTGATTTAAAAGCAGTACCGAAAAGGCCAATAAAAGCTACATGTCGTGATCATCGGATTAGCAAATCAAAGAAAAACAATTTGCAAATTTCCACACATAAAAAAATGGTGGCATCAACATAACTTTTGTGAAAAAGTTGTATTTCAAGTTTAACAATTATGGACTAATAATTTAATGGGCCATTGACCCGAAAAATCTCAAAGTCGCTTTTCACATGTCCGTTAGTGGTTTGTCATCAAGACAGGAAGGAGTTGACAGCGACAGAAATAATTTGTAATTAGAAATAAAGAAAATCCTGTTTGTACACCTTGACTCGACTTTCAAACCAAAACATCAAAACATCTAAAAATACATATTTCCGCTTCTAGTTTCGAACGGAAACATGTGGTAGAAAATAAGTAGTTGAAAAGTATCACTTTTTTATACTTTAATAATACCTTCTTATATAATCGTGTTATAAGGTGTATCAATCGAAAAAAATAAATAATAATAAAAGTCATGCTAGCTTGCTAGTATATCTCCTTAAAACCAATTAACCAATTACTCCAGATAACCACCAAACGGACCAAAATAATGGTAGGAGTTAACGAAAGATCGAGTTATTGAGGGTATTTTAAGAGAAAGTATTAGAGCAATACTTCGAGTTATCCCGAGTTACTGAGGGTTCGACTTATTGGGATTATACTGTATTAACAAAACTAAATATGCATCTAAAAAAATAAATTTCAAAAATAAAATATTGTGAAAATAATGAAATAAACAAAAAGTAAAAAATCAATTAATTCATCAAAAAGCAAGTGATGAGTCGGCGATAGTTGATTTGAAGTTTCTTTTTACTAAAACCTAGAAAAGAATATGTATGATAATTATTCCACATCAGTAAAATATTTACTTGTCAGATAATCTTATATATTTGACAGGAGACCATCTCAAATAGACAAGTCAAAATGTATGCAAACAGATTCACTGTTTTCATTTACGTTCTCAGAGATTTGGAGATTGAGAAAATCTTTCTGACATTATGTGACATTCCACGCGAAAATGGGGAATCTAGATTGAGCACTCACATGCGTGATTAAATCATTCAGTTGAGTAATACTAGTACTACGAAAGGATCGCTCAACTGAGCACTCATTTGAGATTATTTTTTCGCGTGGAATGTGACTTTTTTTGGTATTTTCTTTTCCTCGAAATAATGATTTTCTTGTTGTTTTCCTTGTTTGTTTGTTTTTGCCTTTTTTACAGTCTCTTTTCTCTTTCCCACCCCATGCTTTAATATAACATCAACTAAATTATCATCAACGCTGTTTTCCATACTACATACTACTTACAGTTAATTAAAAATTTAGGTCAGAAAAGAAATAATCGGCAAAAAATTGTTGGTCGGAAATTTTTTTTACTGGTGAGGTACTTTTTCAAACCTTGACGAGTTTACTTTATTAAATAAAACCAAAAACTTTACGACAAGTTCTAAAAAACGGAAAATTAGTGAGATGTAATCTCCTATTTTACAGAGTCAAAATAATATCTTTTCACCTTAAACGTTCCTTTACAAAATAACTACGGCGGAAATTTCAAAAAACAAAAAAAATAAAATCTACATATACACTACAAATTGTTACAAAAAACGTTTACGAAACATATGTACATAACCATGAAAGAAAGGGATTTTTTCAGAGAAGGGAAACCACTTGGAGTAAATGAGAAGCACCACAACATCATCAGATGTTGACTTGACATTGAGTTTGAATGTTATAAATGATTCGAAAAATTCAAAAGCAAAAAAATTATTACATTTGTCTCCCTAATTATATACTATATAGTTGAAATTAAAAATAAATAATAAATTAATATAATAATTATAATACCATAGAAGAAACCGGTTTTGCAAGTCAATAAAAATGTTCGACTGAAATTTCCCTAAATAACAAAACCAGGAGGCTTACGTCAAAATATTTTGATTAAATTTTTTATAAAAACTCTCATATAATTTTCTAACGTATAACTACATGTTAACAACGGCGAATATAGAAGTATGCCTATGCTACACGAGAAGAAGTATACTTTATAATTCAAAAGTAATTTACTTTTACAAAATTTTGATTTAAATGAAGTTTAACTCTCCTCCTTAAGCTTGGAAACTTTTCTTAGATCCGCCACTGGTTAAGTCAACTTTTCATAAATTTAGCATCTAATCTTTTACAGCTAAAAAAAATGACCTTAAAATTCGTCTCGGATGTGTGGAAGCAATTGGCCAGAAAATTAACGGTTTTCCATATTGCATGGATAAGATATTTTGTTTACAGATAAATTGATAATTTTTTTCTCAGAATGATAACAGTGTGTCGGCTACGGTTATGTCGTTGTCAGTGGCGGATCCAGGGTGAAGCCCAACTAGAGGAGGAGAGTAAAATCAATTAAAAAGTCGTCAAGTTTAACAAATTTGTAAAGGTTAACGACTTTTTAACTACAGTTTACTCTCCTCCTGTTAGTTGAACCTCGCCTCTGAATCCACGACTGGTTGTTATGCAAACGATATCAATAAAAATGATTCATGCTGTCAGTAAAACACCCGTAACTGTATATGGATACTCAAACAACATTATGTATGTCTTTGGAACGTTAAAATGAGGTGGACTGGTAGCTAGGTTAGCACATGGTTACGTAATTACATTATTCATGGTAGTGGGCGAGCGATCTGTGCAGACCAACAGTCAGTACTATAGCTGACAAATAAACAACATACTACATACAACTCCTTTTTAGGAAAAAAGTGAATAATTCTCAAGTGAGGTTTTCAAACCAAACCGGAAAAAAAACAGGGAGGCAGAAATTTTGCAGAAACAAGCAAACTTGTCTAGTTCCAAGATTATATTAACCAACAGAGCGTAATGCAAAGAGGTCTAATAGAGTCCCTCGCACAATGGGATAGCTTTCAAATCCACAACTAATGATCAAAAATTGTCAAATCATTATCATTAAAGCTTCACCGACATCTGATGAGTTTTTTAAAAAGAGAAAGGTTTATACGAAGAAGGTAGATTCTTCTTGGGACACGTTTCTTATAATTGAAATTTTAAAAGTTTTCAAAAATGCCTTTTAGAAAGATACTTTTCTGTTTATGTTTTTATATATCTGAAAAACTGCAATTACGAAACAACGAAAATAGCGTTAAGCATAATAATCCTAACATCATAACAAAAATAAAATAAATCATTTTGTTTCTAGTCATTGTTAACTACAGTAGAACTAACGATACAAAAATCTCCTTCAGCTCTTGGTACATATTGATAAATTCCCTGCTAAAAATAGTGTTTACCACTAAGAATAACAGTGGGCCATGAATGGATTGAATGGCATACTTTACGGGGAGAAAGTTTCGCGAGGGATAAAACCCGAAATTTTAGGGATTTACTTTCGCGAATGAGTGATTTAATCTATTTCGTGTAAAATAAACTTTCACGTTCAACTGGAAAAGAAGATTTCGCGTGTGATAACTTGATTAATATTATGTGAAGATTTTTTAGTATCTACTTTAAAGGATTATTAAAAGCAGCACATATCGGATAGTATATGTATAAGTAACACAATTGAATTTAACTACACTAGAACTAAACGATACAAAATTCTCCTTCAGTTTATCATAAGAATAATAAACCATGAAGGTAAAGATTTTTTAGTATCTACTTTAAAGGATTATTAAAAGCAGCACATATCGGATATTATATAACTTTTATAAATAACAAATAGTTTGGCACTCGTAGGAAAAAACTGACACCCCCATCCCCCCAGTAAAAATTTGTTTCTCATGGACCTAGTATGGACGTCATAATGACATCATGTGGTGTGTCACCAGAAACAATTTACGAATGGGATAAAAAACTCCAAGTGCTGAACCATTTCTTGCTTTCGATTTGATCACGTGACAATTCTTCTGCTCCGTACGTGAATACAGCGAAATACTTGAATGACAATACAACAGCCACCGAGATAAGAACAGTTGCTGCCTTCACTAACTTTTGAAGTAACGGAAATTTTCTGGAAAAAAATAAAATAAAAAATATAAAAAAATTAAAGGTCAAACACGAATATCCAGGGGGTGCTTTAGGTTGATTTGGGCGGTAGTATACCGATTCTGAGCACATATATTTTAGGCGCCCAGACAATCCAGGAGTATGAAAAAAATATAAAATATCGAAAGCTTAGCAACCGCCCAAATTATTTTTCTGAAACAGGCCCTAATACAAAAAATAAGCTAGAATGTGTTCTAACTAAACAGAAGGACTGCAAATTATTTCAATATAAAAGGGTATAATTTCGTTTCTTTAACAGTTTATTCATCATTAATTCATAGTAGCTAACACAAGATATCTCTTTTAAACGTACGTTAAAAACGTCTTACAGTTACCTTGACATCGCTTAATCCTTTATACCCGACGCTATTAGCTTGGGTAGACACCAGCGACCCATTCACCAGCAAACGTTATACAATTAGTAACTAACTGTACCAAACAGGGTCAATTTGTCAAAATAATGTTTTTCTAATACAAAGTGTTTAAGCAATTTCTTCTACTTTTGTGTATTGCAGTATTCAATAGATAGTCTTGTTAGTTTTAGAAATTGGATCGCAGAAAGTTAAAACGTTAGAATTAAACGTTGATTTGACGTTGAAAGAAAGGACGTTTTTTAAGATACCTTCCATACATTTATACAGGACGTTTTTAAAGTCCGTTAATTGACATCTCTTGCTAATTATTAATCCAAGACCTGTAAAACCTTCCACCCGGATTGTCGATTCACTACTTTCTCCATTAGCAGGAAGCGGCTTATCATAATTTTAACATCATGGCTAACTGAACTAAGTAAACTAAACTAACTAAAATTTTAATTTTCGAATAAGAATACATTTTTAAGTTGGATTAACTTGGATCGCTATATTAGGTCTTTGATCGCTATATTATGTCTTTGATCGCTAAATAAATCACGGCAAATCAAATGTTTCTTCTTCAATACGTCAGGTCTTGGATTGATTACGGAAAAAAATTTGTGTCATCTAAAGTAAAGTTATACTCACTGGAATATGACGGAATGGAAGTGAGCCATGAACACTGGAATTGTGATGACTTTAAACATTAACGCCGGTAGATAGTGGTAAGTGAACAACGTGCTTTCAACAGGAAAATAAAACAAGAAGTTGATGAAATATCCACCAATCAAAAGATAGCTACTGATCAAGAAACTGTTCCATTGACCTAAATGATATTATAACAATTACAAACTTTCTTCATCGTTTTTAGAAATATTTTCAAAATTAAATTTGGCGTTGAAGCAGATAACTGTATACAACAACAAAGTACGGATATCAAACGAAGCAAGAGACCTGCTAAATAGCATAGTAATTAAAATTGACACAAAGGTCCCTTATAGTATGAAAAAATTCCCTTTAATCCAAGTATGAGAGCTCTCATTTTCGGCGCCTTAAAATAACCAAAAGTTTTGACTTTGAAGTAAAAAAAGTATTAAAAAAAGGGGTAGGGGGTAGAATTTATGGTGCAATCAATTGTTATTCTTAATTCGCGTGGATTTAACTAATCTTAACTTCAACTTTTTCCACGTGAGGCATTGTTAATGTATTTAATTAATTGAAACTTTTTTCCACGTGGGGCACTGCAATGTACAGATTGAGGGAGAAATACTAACTATCGTTAAGATCAAAGAACTGTCGCTTTCTTCTTGCTAGATACAATAGAAGTAAGGCGCACTGTAGCATGAAACATAGAGTACCAAGCCACCACACCAAAGGATTGCCGATGCAAAAGATTTGTTTCTAAATAAGAAATACATCAATATATCATAAGAGAAAGCGTTAGCCACTCTCTTACATTATACATGAGATGGTTAAGTATTATCGGTATAATTGAAAAAGAATACAGAAAACGCATACGAACACCAAGGGTTCTTAATTGGCACTACGTAAGTAATTAAAAGAGTATAGCATCCCTCCCTTTTTGTGAGGTTATCGGTTAAAAAAAGTGAACATGAACAGCCTAATTATTCTTAGTGACTTTTTCATTGCCGATCAACAATATTTTAACCAACTTTTTAACCAATTTTTTAACCAAAATATTTCTTTTACAAGAATTAAAATGACTCAGAATATCCCCAAATTAAAAGAACAATTCTTAGTTTACTTATCTACTTTACAAAAATATTTATAAACTGGGAACCTTTAAAACTTACATTCGAATCTTTGTCAACCCAGTAGGCTGCCCCTTTCAACATGAGTGGCCAGTGAAAAGGTCTGGAACTGAACGCATGCTCATCCTTCAAGCTATTGTCAATTTGAAACATTTTGCGCTAACAATGAGAAGAAAGAAATAAAACCAAAATAACATAAATGAAAGAAGTTGAAGTATAAGAATATAATTTCAAGTTAAATACAACGGGGATCTTATTAGGCATATTATGAATAAACAATAGCCTAGTAATTCAAGTTTTAAAAAATAACAGAAATATGGCAAAACTTGAAGGTAAAAAATAATGGAGTATTATCTCATTCGCTGATATTCTAAACCTATTCAAATTCTTTTGTTAAAGTGCGGGTTTCAAATTACGCGAAAAACAGAGCGTGTCCTAAAAAATATCCAAGATCACCATGGAAACATGGGTTTGAGAAATGATATGTATCTTTACGCTAAAATTAGGAGTGCTCTCCTTCTATGATAAATTAGCTAAACCAAAGCTTGTCTCTTTTTTTAAAGGAGAGGTGACGGACCAGATCTATAGAGGAGGGTTTGTAGAAGATTGTAGAAAAGTGAATAATTCTCAAGTGAGGTATACTCGACTCTTCAGTAGCTTTCAGAGAGTTTCTTTCTACTAAGAATACTCTTAAGTATATGTTAAAATATATAAAGAGAGAAAAGTAAAATGATTGTTGAACTATTCTTAAGTGATACCGTAGAAAAATTTGAAATGATTTAGTGAAGCGCTTAAAAAGATATAAAGATTAATTGGCAGGAATTGTGCTTTTTTGGTTAGACCATGTTAGAGGAATATTCAAAAATTACTAAGCGTTTCTCAAAGTTGTCTTTAAGTTCTGGGAAAACACTAATGATACTTCTGTATTTTACTTTTTATTTGAGCTAGTTTTGTTTTAACTATATCAAAAAATACCGTAAGAAAAAAATGTAAAACATAAGGGTGTGAAGAAAAGGATGAAGAAACCGTATATCTACTATGAAGGTCATCAGGGTAGAGGTCAGGTATTATCAACATTCATTTTTAATTTTATACCGAAAAGATATGAGATTACCTTAAAAATCCGTACTACTCGAACGCTAATCTACTGGGCTTAAACTTTCAACATTTTTACAATAAGGTGGACGATCTACTGAATGTGGGCTATCAGGCCATACAAACTGGGTAGCTAGCTTGGTAATTTTCAATGAATGTTACATTTATTACCTGATACTCCCAAAACTTTTGCAAGAACGACATGTCGTACACTTCACCTTCAAACTGATACTTCTCAGTGTGTTCAGCAAGAACATTCTTTGCTTCTTCGTCTGACATACCTTCAGCTGAAAGAGAAAAATGAATCAGCTGTTTGGAAATTTGAAAACATTATACTGTACGAGTTCCATAAGTTTTGACATGTGAGCAAGCAGCTCCAATACATTGATGTAAAGATTACACTAGTTCACAAATCCGACGCGCGATAGCTTAACAGCAGACAAGGCGGAAAATTACTGATCCACTTGCAATAGTTTAACTAAAAGTTTGTAAAATTTGAGTTTTCTTTATCTCCAGACAAGAACTTTCCCAGCCGTATTATACCAAGAAATCGAAGGGAAAATGAAGAGTTCACTTAAAACTTCTTAGTCAAAACCATAAATCGGCGGATCCACCGATCAGCGGAAAAGAATTCGTCTCAATAGTAATACACACGCTTTGTGATGTTTTGGTGGTGTTCTTCTACGTTCCATATGGCTTCTTCTACATGGATCCGTCTGTCTGTAGCCACCTATAATAGTAGTATAAAAAAGTCATATCGGACCTGATTTTAAAATTTAATTTTGTTTTTGAGGCAAAAAGATGATTATTGTGAAAATCGCGCTACAAAAGAGCCAGGTGTGTTTATACTTTTCACAGTATGACACAACCAAAAAGACAGTAGATATAATATACATACCTCATATTGGTGGAAGCCCCAGTCAGGAAGCGCTTCTCCAGAAACCTAAAACAAAACAAGTATAACATACAATAATAATATATACTGATTTCTAACCAGTTGATCCTTCCAAAAGCGTTCTTCTCTAAAAGTTTAATAACTGCATCTAACATTCTTTAAAGTGCACACCTTTCACGGGGAAAGAAAAACAGAGGCTCAAATTATTTATCCAGGGCCCTCATATCAACCAAAAATTTATAATAAATTAGTAAAACTTACACGTATCGAAGCCGAGGTATTCACATGTACGAGTATAATTTGAGAACCAATCGCCTTCCACAGGCCACTGCTGTCCGGATTTTGGATCTCCAAACGCCACCCGTATTGCGGGTCCATGGACACATTGTGGTCGACATAACCGGATACTTCCATAAGTGTTGGATTGAGTGGTGCTCCTACATCATGACTAAAAGAAATGATAAAAGATTTTAACGCTGTCTCGTTGATTTGGGACTGTCACCATTGTTGTGTTATCTGAAGCAAACAGCGAGGTCTGTATAATTCCATTCGCTTTGGACAGTCAGGACACTATCTTTATGAACAGAATTGGTCGACTTAATATGTTTTTGCAAAGGAATCAAAAAATTCTTAACACGCTCGACGAGCTTCCCTTCTTTTTGATACAAGTTTATTCTCGACAACATTATAACCTACTTTTAGGTTACAACATATAATATCGAGGCGGGTATAGTCCAAACTGCATTTAATAGTTTTCCGTGTAATGATAGGAAACTGTTTTGTATATGCAAACGCGAAATGAAAGAAAATTCAACTTGTATATCGTTGAATAACCCACGAAATTAATCAACACGGCGCAATTTTCAATTTAAAGGGGAACTGAGGTTTGGAAAAAAAATAATTCTTTTCGTCGCAAAATCTTCTAGAGATCATTTCTAACTGTTAGAAAAAAAAAATTTCAAAAAAGCTTTTCTTGAGATATTGCATTTTTATTTTACTGCACTTCGCATATTTCACGGCAAATGATGAAGGGCGATGACGTCACAACTCACAAAACTATAAACCGCTCTTGATACAACTTTGATACAACTTAAAATGACCTGTTTTTTGCCCAAGAATCAATGTAACATTTGATAGTTGAAAAAGTGAATGTAGAATATAGAATGTTGATGACTACTGGGTATTAAAATTGTGTTCTTAGTGCCTAAAAGGTTCAATAACAACAATAAACAAGGTTTCAAACAAATCTTTTTTGACAAAACTTCATTTTTTAGGTGTAACCAGGTTAAATTTTCATTGTCCCATGTAGACTGCCTGTTGAAAAATGCAACATTTTTATTTTCCTCAGATATAAACATATAGTATATCAAATTGTTGGAAATGTTTTGTAGATTAAGAAAAATATTAGAACTATAGGCTAAAAATGTACAGAAAAAAAGTATCTGATGGTTACCAGTGTTATTAAAAAGACATATCAAGGCAAAATGTGTGCAAATGAGTGTGCGATCGCACAACAGCCTATAATTATTAAACCGTGATAGATTATGCTCTAATTTTTTTGGTTTTTGCTTCCCAAAACGTGTGCCAAGCAAATCAATAGGATTTTTTGACAATTCTGACGACTTCATTTTTTCATAATTTTTGCAATAATTGGTAGGAACTTTTTGCTATTATGCTAGAGTAGATTTGCATAGATTTCTGTTTTGTTTCATTGGAAGATATTTCTCTGTGAATAGTGATGTGTTGTGTTAGATGTCGTCTTCATTAGAGTTTAAAAGGAATTACTTATACTGACCTGTTTAAACCACGGCCAGATGTTCCGTGTACCAAATGAATGATATCTCCATTCTTTACAGGGCGAGGTGGAAAGTCAACTTTAAGGTTGTCACTAAAAAATCAAAAAAAATAATTTAAAGGTACAGTAAGTAAGTAAATAAGCCAGAGAGAACTATTGTCGGTATCGGACGTACAGCGAGGGGTTTATCCCCTTTTCGGTTGCGCTAGACCAGGGTGGTTGCGTTGCTGAGGCGGAGCGCCACACCTACCGTTAGCTCCCAGTAATCTTACCGAACAGATCAGATTACCTTCAACATGTTACTCATGCGCTGAGTGGGTGGTGTCCGGGATCAAACCTGCGACCATTAGATTACCAGGTGAGCGCTCTACCGACTGCGCTAGCCTGCCACACTACAGCTCAAAGAGTTTAAATCAGTGTATTGCAATTTACAAGTGCGACTGATAGTGTGATCAATTCAAACACTGATATAAGTCTCACTTTATAACACTCGAAAATCAAATTCAAAGTTTAAAAGACGCATAGGAAAAATGATTACATTGCAGTTTATACGTGATTTAGACCAAACTCAACGGTCTTTTTTACAAGACAATTTTATTGCAAAAACAGGGCAGTCTGCACGTTATGATACCTGTCCGGCTGTTTGACAATGAACCAATTGTTTATATCTTTAAAAGCGTAACATGTGACTTGCTGTTGAGCACTGCTTCCTCGACCGTCCGGATACTTGACGGGGTATAAATCTTGGTGAGAATGTAACCAACATTGTTTTGAATTTGTGTTTCTCAATGTAATTTGTGATCCATATGAAACGACTAAAGAAATTCGTAAAAATTAAAATCATAAAAAATATCACTATCAAAAATATCAGTTTGAGTTATATAATGATAAAAAAATTCCCCGAAACTCGTTATTGATTGACTGATATATGCATAGTGTGCAGAGGGGGTCAAGGTCCCACCTTAAAAAATAGGTCCCACCTACATTAGAAACTCCCATCTGAATTTGAATATAGTAGGTCCCACCTAAAAAAATACTGCTGCCTAGAAAATCCTTTATAAAACATACCCGGGAGCACAAGAATTTTTTAGATTTTAGTGCTCTAGATTAGCTTAAACACCCCCAAATTTACACATAATTTATAAGAAATCATATACTCAAAAATATAACTTTTATCAAAATGTCTAACTAAAAACATTTAGATATTGAAGGAAGGTTTGCAATACTAAATCCCACCTAAGTTTTTTAACCCCCACCTTAGCTGGTTTGCCCCACCAGA
>JAUKWF010000235.1:0-14154 GCA_032356525.1 Eutonina indicans
CAATTTCCCAAACTTTGCCCCCCCCCCCCTGTTCGCTTTTAAACAATAGAAATGACGTCACAAAACAATGGGTGTTCGCCTTTTACCTAACCCTCTCCCCCTCCCCTCGAGCGACCGTACTTTTTGAATGCCCCCATTGCTTTAATGAACTGATCTGTTTTCGTGAGCGATGTATGACATACATATATATGGCGATAGCATCAAACCAAATTGTATCTCTATTTGAGCAGAATCTGCCCCTGTTTCAGTTTCACCCTAAAAAGCGATCCACTCTAATTAACTATCTTATTCTAAGATTCTAAGAGACCTTTACAGGGTGGTGGGAAAGATAGATTTTTAAAAATCAGTTAATTAAAATCATCATTCATAATATCAATATATATACAATTTCTCACCTGAATATTCAGAAAAGATATATTTTGATTTGTGAACGTTTGCAACTGCGAACTTTATGCAATCCTCTCTGTATCCATCACTGTAGATGGGTTCCCCGTCTAATTCCCTCGACTGATTTTCACTATTCAGAAAATGTTTTCTTTCTGAGATTGTGGTAAGAAGTAAAATTAGATATGGCACCCAGACTACCATCACTGCCACCCATTAGTGAAAAACACTGTGGCTTTTTCAGGTACGTCTTAGTAAAAGCTTTACAATTTAATTGGAGAACACTTTAGCACCTTTGAATATTCATCTTTTTACTATTATACCATAACTATGTTGGTAAAATTAGATCGAAGGAAATTATTACCTGGAATTATGGAATACAATTTTAGGGAAAAGTTTCAAAATGCGTGTTTTATTTGGACCTATAAATTTAAATGATTTTAATGCTTTTTGGTAATAATGAAATCACAAACTTGATATACACGTCTTATATCAAATCGTAACTTCAGCTACATAAGTTAATAAATAAATTCTCCTCCGTTCATCGTACGGCTTATGTCTCGACTTCCTCCCGGGTTCATGTCGGTATTGCAGACATGCAGTATATATGACTGAAAAAGGGTAATAAGTCATCAGAAACTTGTTACAATGAACCATCATGCGTTCAACGTCGTTTTAAGGCTCAAACAGCGTTCAGACAACGTACGTACATGCTCGAGCATTGTATGTTCTTTATATATGTAAAATCTGTCTCAGTTGTATTCTGCATTACCGAGGTAAGATTTAACGTCTGTTCGTATGATAATACTGGTGTTTATATATATGGGAAAAGATTTCCCGGCAAACCGTCAGGACCCTGGCTGCTTGCTACAGAGATCCCGTTTGACTGCATATTCTTTTCTATTAGATAATAGTATTTTCTTTTTTGGTGAATTAGGTGACTAGATCTCGGTAATACAACAAAAAGGACTCGGTAAAACAGGATGAAATCAGGACAAGATCATATAAAGAGATATATATCTGGCTGGAGTATGAGGTAAACGTATCCACTAGATATGGTATTACAAAATATCATATACTGTAGTCTATCTAGACAGAGTTCCCAACCTTAAAACCTGCGGATGAGTAAAATATCAGTGTTCATCTGGCATTAGTGTAACCAGTAACAACCTAACTAGGTGAATACAGTGGATTTTACTCTCGAACTTCTCTCTATATCGAACAAAAAGCTTGGACATTTGTGTACTCTCTAGGCTGTTTTAATCTCTTTCTCTCGAACTTTCTCTATACCTCGAACATATATTTTTTAGTCCCTTGCGAGTTCGAGATTCCACTGTAGATATGTCATGTTAACTGTGGCTGTAATTCAAGAGTACGAACATTGACGTCATTACTAAAATGACGTATCATATCAAATGTTTAGGTAATCATTTGTAAAACTGAAGTATTTGTTATGTTTTCTTTGTGGTTGAAATTGTTCAAGTGTTTTTCCTTCCTATCTTCCGTATTTGAAGGATTAGGCGACGGGGCAGAGCTCGTGGTTTGTAAACTCCTTCCGCCATGTCTTGAAACAATGTTGTTGAAGGGATTCTGTAAGCGCTGTAAACAGAGACTTGAATAAATGTTTAATAGTAATACCAAAGAAGTTAATAAATATTTTCTTACTTCTTTGGTAATACATACGAAAATATTGGCAGATGAAGGATGAGAACAAATCAAGTCAGCAGAAAAATCTATAAGAACCTAAACGACAAAAAAAATCGTAGTAAATTTGTTTGGCAAAAAAAGTTAAAAAACAAATAATTTAAAACATTATTGACGTTTACCTAGTATGTGTTTACATGACATATAACAATTATTAGTCACTTCAAATTCAACCCTGGCCAAAGAATTTTGTGTTAGGCGCGTTGTTAAAAGCGGGGGAGGAGGGGGCATTTCCATATTTTAGACTTTCAGTCATATGCACTGTAAGTGTCCGAAGCCAAGATCTTGTAACAGAACCTTCACATTAAAGTCATTAGAGCTGACAACAAGGCCCTTAGGAACAAAAATAGAATTAAAATGTGACACAAAAAATGATGACTTTATCCTTTTTTGCTACCTTATATGATTAAGGAAGAAATCACGTGATATTTTTATTATTTATCTAGAGGTAAATTGAAATTGGAAAAGTAAGGGAGAAGAGAGTAAATAAATTTTGGTGTGTCCATAGATACAATATACCAACAATATACATAGTATTTATTTAACAAGTTAACATACTGCCACTGATTCTTTGCTCTTTTTCAACACATGCAATAAGAATTGTCTTTTGATCAAAGTAGCAGTGGTGGATTATAACTACAGTGGAATCTCTCTATCTCGACTACTCTCTATCTTGAACTTCTCTCTATCTCGAACAAAAAGTTTGGACATTTGTGTACTCTCTAAGCTATTTTCATCTCTCTATCTCGAATAGTTTTTTAGTCCCTTGCGAGTTCGAGATAGAGAGATTCCACTGTATGTGGAAGGTATGATCTTTCTTTGTCATATTGCCCAAAAAAAACGCAGAATCGGGGAAATGTTACGGTGCAATCGGAAAATATCGGGATAATTTTCATATGGTTGTTCTAGGTTTTAAATCCGTCTTTGAAGTGGAAAGCCTATTTAAAAGTTATGATTTATTTTTTTAACACCCGTATCTTTCACAGTTGACTGACCATACACTTCTGCAATTTTCCGCTGTGTCATCTAAGGAGCTCGTGGGAGTGTAGGCGGGTTTTTTAATTATTTTGTTGTCAAATCAGCATTTCTGTTGGAATTCGTAGAACTAAATGTTTGTTCAAATAAAATTTGCGGGTTTCGTTTATAAATATTGCAAAAAAACAAATGAAAGGCCACCCATGTATTTTGTGGCAGATCTAATAGAAAAAAATTGAAGGAAAAGGAGTGCTTCATGAATATATTGTTATTCCATTCCGCCGTACCGAAAGCTTTTCTAGTCTAGATTTAATTCTATATCTTCGCACGAGACGTCTAATCTATTTTGCTCGAGAAGACTTGCATTTTAAAGCAAAGGACTAGTTATTTTTTTAGTTGTGGGTATACAATTTTTATTTTCCCGATTTTTATTGAAAATTTCGTTATCCAGTTTCAATTTGCACCATTGGCGACTGGTTTTCATTCTCGATGACCCTTTTGACAAAATAAAACGTTAAGTTTGAACATTTTTCATGTCATTATTTCATTATACAAATACATACACAATTTACATAAAACCATTGAAAAGTTAAATTTTTGGTTATTTACATTATTTATCGTCACCCGTAAGAACAAAAGAAGTGAGACCAAGCGACTGTTCCCGACGGCAAAACCATCTACCATTTTAGCAGCAGCTTTTAGACGTAATTCGTCTCGCTGGAAATACATTTGCTCCCGGTTGAAATTAGCGAAAGAAATATACCGTCTTAGATCAGAAACTTATCTCAACACTTTTTTTTAAAAATATTTAAGAGGAGCAGACAGAGTCAAACCAGACACTCTGGTTAATACCATCTAAGCATAGTAAATAGTTTACTATGATCTAAGCAACGTTCATACATTTATAGGCTATGATATGAACATGTTTATTCTGAATTTTATAGTTATGATAATCGTCAGAGATATGTTACAAATTGTTAGTTAAATCATTGATTAAAACATTCTTCTTTCAAAACGTAGTGGTATCTTGAACTTTCACTTCAGATTCGTTTACTCTTTCTTCAACAACGCTTAAACCACCATTGTGTAAACCATTTTCAAAGGTTTTTGCCACCTCAGCTTTCTCTAAATCATCACGTGACAAATGCGCTACAATACCGGCGCCGAAACAGTCGCCGAGGACATTAACTGTTGTGCGTATTCTATCCAAAAACCAATCCACTGAAATGATTAAGGTAACGGCATCTTCTGGTAAACCGACTGTTTGTAACACCATGAGCATGGTGACAAGGCCAGCCTGTGGAATCCCTGCTGCACCGATCGAGGCTAGTGTAGCGGTTAAGCTGATAGCAATATACTGACCGACATTTAAACTCATACCAGTCGATTGTGCGATAAAGATAGCAGCGATGGCCTCGTACAAAGCAGTTCCATCCATATTAATGGTAGCACCGATGGGCAGAACGAACCTTGTCACTCTCTTATCTATGCCGTTGTGATCTTCAAGACATTTAAAAGTAACCGGTAAAGTAGCGGAACTTGAGCTTGTTCCGAATGCGGTGAGAAGAGCTTGTATGATGCCTTCCATAAAAACAAAAGGATTCTTTCGGGTCAACAAAAAGAATGTGAGCGGTAAAATGATCAAGGAATGAATGGCGAGGCTAGCAATAACTGTCGCCATGTAGTAAGCGAGTCCTTGAAACGTACCAGATATATCGTCCATGGAGGCAAATTTGCTCGTCACCAGACTCCAAATACCAATAGGTGAATACCACATGACGTAATTGACAAGCATCATAATCATTTCGTTCAAAATACCAACCCATTGTGTGAACTGCTTAGCACGGGTACCCATTTTACCGAGAAGAATACCGACTGCGATTGAAAACACGACGATACCCAAAATATTGGTTCCTGAGCGATAAGTTGTTTTGTCGGCAACAAGGATTGTTTTTGTGGTTATTGAAATGTTGTGCGTTTTGTTATGTACTTTGATTTCACTGTATGCTTGGTGGGTGTTGTTAGTTGATATAACATAGCGACCTGTCTCTACTTTGATCTCTTTAGCGGACGTTTGCGCTTGCTCCATACACGCTTGTACGATATTTTCCGGGAACATATTTCGTAGTAAATCCAAGATTGTATCCATTGTGCGTGTTTTGATTTGATTCTCATTACGTTCGAATTGTTTGTCGCCACCGTAGGTTCCTGGTTTGATAGCAACCACCATTATAATACCAAGAATCACCGCAACGCCCGTCGTAAACATGTAATATGAAACCGCCCTCCGCCCTAACCGTCCTGACGATTTTTGATCCAGATCGGCGAGACCGACAATGAGACTGGTCATGATCAACGGTAAGATTAACATCTTGAGCATGCGCATAAGAATTTCACCTGGGAAACCGATTAATATTAACGTATTCCCTTTAACTGGTTCATCGAGTTTCTGAATTGGCTCGTTGATGAGTAGACCAACCAGTAGGCCCAACAAAACAGCCAGAACAATGAATATGAGTAATTTCTCACGTTTCCACAGTGCCTTATACCATGGAAGCTTCTTACTTCGTTTCTTAGACGGATCCATGTTTCCTCCCGTATATGTTGTCGATGGAGCAGATGTATCAATTATTCGACTATCCTCAGCGAGTGGTGCAACTCGTTTGTTTTCCACCATCTTTATGAATGAATATGAAAGTTTTTTTTTTGTATTTTTTGTTGATTGATTGACGCACCTGTTTGACGTATTAACAATGTATTATTTTTCCCGCCTCCGCAGTGTTGACTTGTAGTCTCGTACTCTATATTCGAATTTGATGAAAAATTAAATTTTCGCCAAGAAACGAAAGAATTTATAATATATTTGTTTTTGCCACCAACATATAATGTTTACCTTTTGCAAGTAGATTTAAACTGAACTTTTAATAAGGATACCGTGAAAACTCTCGAAACTAGTTTGGTTGATTTGACTACTTTGTTCTTTGTCTGTAGCCGATAAACCCAGAAAAAGCCTTAGCGGGAAAGTATTTTTTATCGAAATGGCATACAAAAATGCATTCTGTTTCCATAAAATAACACTTCATCACAGTAATATTATGATTTGTGGAATGTCACGATTTTGAGTGGTATTGTTTTTTCTTTGAAATTCAACACTCACTCTGCTCCTTTTGTTTTTGAATCATCGAAACATAAATAACAACTATAGTACAGATTGTGCAATTCTTTCATCTTCTAGAAATTCCACCAAAAAGAACGTCTAAAAGACATTCGAAAGACGTCGAAGAGCTGATTCGTGCTGGTCGAACATACTGATAATAACTGATGAGATAGTAGTCTATTATTATGTATTATTTCTTCAATCTAAATTATAGAGTTAAACAGGTTATATCTTGACAACACGCGGGAGATGGTTCGCACGCAATTTCTCCCTCGTTTGATTATGTCTGATCGATAACCTGCAACTCCCAGCTCTTCTAGCCGTTCACTTGAACTCACTATCCATCAGAAATAATTGCACGTCAGGTCTCTCGTCGTAAATACCATTTTCCCGATTTTTTAATGAAGTTGAAAGCAATTTATTACCAAAACGAGAACTGGTATACAAAACGCAATTGAGGTTTTGTACAATACGGAAATTCATTGATGATTTTGTGTTGTAGTATTTTCGGTACTTTTTTGTTGATTTACTTTGTAAAATAATATAACTACCGTACGCTAATTGTGTCTAAAGAGAACACCGTTGAAATTTTACTGTACCAGTCCCGTACGGGATTTCAAATTTCATCGAAATAGTATACTACGTATATACCTTCTTTAAGGGTTTGGTACAAAGTACGTTGAAATAAGGTAATCTCGATTTTCCCAATAAAGTTGCTCTAAAGTTTATGGCAAATGTTTAGCAACTTAACGATAATTGAATACCGCATGATAAAAAGGTAAAGGGGATTATGAATCTTGGATTGTCTGTGAACAATCTGTGAATAGTTTAGATGACCTTCTTACTATTACTTCATTTCACTCAGACAATATTGCTTTTCGTTGTAATGACACCAAAGTGATAATTGTTTGTTGACATTTGCTTTTTCAAGACGCCAAAGGCGTACCCGGAGGTGTATCAGAATTCCAGGAAGAGAAATGTTTAACAGGGGATTCTACCTTTAGAATAATATCTCAAATCAAGTCACAAAGATGTAAATGTTGATTCCAGCACGTGGCAATTAACCAAAAAAACTCAAACTTCATGTCAACATTGCCTTGGAATTACCGTGAAGCTAAAACAAAAATCAACACAATATAGCGTTGTTTGCTTTAATAAAATTTCTCACGCGGTGTTTTAACCGGACTATGAAATAGTTTATAATATCCTTAGAACAGGGTTCAGAGTGAGTTACTGAAAAAAAATTCCCTGATTTTACTACTTCTTTTATCACATATTTTCCCTGATTGAAGTTCGAAAAAGTATATTTTTTCCCTGACCACGTCTTTAAATACATAGTTTTATTCCATGACCTTCAACAGATAATTCAGTTGTTGATCTTCAGCTTCAACAGATGGCGTAAAAGATTTTTAAATTTTCGAAGGTTTTTTGTATTTCCATTATGATATAAAAAATGATCGATTGACTCATTGTCCTTGGGGTTGCACCTTACCAAAAAATTGGTCTAACAAATAAAATCCCTGAATTTTCCCTGACCAATAGGAAATTTTGAAAAAGTTTTTCTTTTTTAGTCATTTTTCCAGTTTTCAAGGTGTTTCAGGTCCACTCTGATACCGGGTCATAAAGGTAAAGAAAATTCTTAGAGGGACTTTAATCTATAGCTGTTTTCTTACAGTAATATGATTCAAAAGTTTTGTTTTTGTGATACTAACAGGAAATGCAATACCTGTATGACCGCTGTATGATGACTGTTATATGCATGCATAACGTATGATCTATAGGTTTGTGCTCTATGCCTTTCAGGATTTAACTGTCGTTTAATTGGCATTAAAGTTAATTCTACTATTTTCCTTAAAATATAGCCCAATAAAAAATACCTTCAGCTCCTGTGAAGGCTTACTGATTGTATAAATGTCTTTTTGGACATGGATCTGAGTACCTTAGCAGGTTGAGCTAGCTCTGGTAGATGATGGTAGATTGTTATGGCATAACATCAATTAATTCAAATAATGTATATTATCGATATATTTTAATGTTAACTTAAAAAGTAATTTCTTACATAAATTATATTATTTTGACAATTTTTCTTTAAAAAAAAAATGTGAACGATAAAAAAATTCTTTCAAAAAATTATTCATAAATTTACTACAATAAACAAATCAACCCAGTCGACAAATTCATTTAAAAATTATAGGGAGGAGTACATTTTCTCGTAAAGAAAACACTCAACACTGTATGTCGTATCAATAAAAAAACTCCTCCAGACTGTTCAAAGATTTTGACGACAAGGTAAATTTAACATACAAAAATTCACAATTTATCTGACCACACCCATAAATTAGGGGTAGCCAACAAAACAAAATTTTTCAATTGTAAAAACACGCTTATAAGAGAACCACTGCTTTTTAACAAATTCTCTTCTTTTTCTACAGTGTTTCGGAATAACTTTGAGCAAAAAAACTATACACAAATTCTAAATATTTTATCTATGTCGAACAGCTTTGTTAGTCCCTTGCAGGTTCGAGAGATTCCACTGTATTTTCACAGTAGTTTCGTGTTACATGGATTTTGGTCGAGTATCCCCGTTCTCAAACGAGTATTAATTTATTTTATTATTATTTAATTTAGTATGTTCTTATATGTAAAATGTAAAACTTATAATTCACGTTTAACAACAAAAACAAAGTGTAAGCAAGGAAATTTTTCCTATGTCCTTGGTGCAAGTACACCAGTATATCTAACTAACAGTTTCTGCAACTAGAGTTTTCCGTACGGAAGTCTGTTAACTGAACTTGGTTAACTAAGGCACACTTTTTGTCTCATTTGTCGTTTTCCAAACTCATTTTAGAGACTTTCTACTAAAAACCTGTTTCTATTTTTAGTCGCAGGAATTGTTACTTAGACGACCTCACACTTAAAACAATTTTTTCAAAAACTACTGTAAAGAAGAGTGTTTTTGTGACGTTGAGTATAGTTGTCACACTCCTCCAACGATACTTTTTTGTCCATCATTTATTAACCAAAATATCAGTTTATATAATCATTGATAATTGTAACTTATACGGTTTTAAGAAGTGAAATCAGAGAATGCATAAAATCGGGAAATCGGGATTCAACTCTATTTAAATAATACAATATATATAAACTGATATTCAAGTATTGTTTCATATCTATAGTAAAAAACTTTTCCTTTTAATAAAGTTTAACTTTTATTTTAAGATTTTATCCTACAAATACTACTAACTATTTCTACTTTATTTTTTACAATGTTCACTTTATTTTGAATTCCTTCATGGTAACTTTTATAGGAATATACACATACACGCAATGATATTTAAATAAGATTTTTAAACCCTTCATGTAAAATATATTATATTCCAATAAAACAGACTATCCCAATTATAAAAACGCATTATTCTACCATATGGAATGGAAAATGTAAAGAACTACATCCATACGCAAGACAGAATCTCTTCACAAAATCTTGAGGTCATAAGCATCCAACCAGCAAACAAATTTTACATCTTAGGGAGGGCAGGTAACGATTCAAAACATCACAGTGAAAAGAAAAAACAAATCAGATGCAACCACAGCATACACAAAACAGAAACACATAGGCTACCATATAAAAAAAATGAAATAAAAATGTATATGATTTTACTTAATAATAAATATGCCATATGCTACATAGCTATGTAGCTCTGTTGTCGTATCTTGCAGACGGGTTTGAATATCTTTTCTACTTTTGTCTTACAACCAAACCAAACAAAACATAACAAATGGTAACATTTTGCGCAAAGAAACTTTTCTGCTAAACTCTCTACTCAAAAACACGTGTGTATGATAGGTTCCAACATTCAGTCAACGTGTTTTCGAACGACCATGAAGAGTTAGCAATAATGTTAAGTTGTAATTTCAAGATTCATCTTTGGAGTTTGTAGGTGATGTAGAAGAAGCGGTGGATGTTGTTGTCACATCTTTGTTATCATCGCCTGCTTCCAAGTTCTGAAATAAAAATAAAGATTTAGGTGATCATTTATTTACCATCCACCATTACTATAAATGTTCATAAAGTTTTAAAAAAGTTTCACAATTGATTGGGTATGTGTTTAATTAATTATAATTCTAGTTCATTTGTTAACCCTTGAACCTATTTTATGATCTTCTTTTTTACTTCTTTTTGCACTTTAAAAAGTTTTGAAACTAAAATTTCATTAATATGTACTAATCACATCATTTTATCAGCCAGTTTGCTTATAAATCCCTGCAAAAATGTAAATATTTCACTATTGAATATCTCCAATACATATATCAATGCAATTTTATGGGAACATTGATATTAGTAAAAAAATTATATTCTATAAAGATTTAGTTAGCATCGGTGACTTCAGTCAAAATATAAAAATCACAATTTTATATTTTTAGACTACTTGGCGCCTGAAACTCTGATTGATGAATAGGAAATTAAAAACAAGTTATTCTGTTCAAACATATATTTTGATCCTGAATATTGAAACAGAATTAAACAATCTATTTCGTTCGATATTAATCGCATATTCAAGGATGTCTATAAACGTGTCACGTCACAAAAAAATGTGACGATCATTTTTTGCTTCTTACATTTATTATTTATTGTGTATACGGAATTCCATATCTGACAGATCATTTTATTTTTCTAAGAACATATATGTTATAGCTATCTTTTCAACAACTAATGTCTCAATTCACATTTTTTTATTTAAAACTGTTACAGTATTTAAATATCATAAATAGTATTATTTTAATAAACTTATATACATCTAGAGATGATAAAAAATTATATAATAATAACATAAAAAGAATGAATATCTTACTTCGAGTTCCTTTAATACTTCGTCCACAAAATCTGTGGCATTGTCTTTGTAATCTAAACCCAGTCTTATTGCCTCTCGAAAAACCTAAAAATAAAAAATAAAACATACAATAAACGAAAGTTGAAAGTTTTCATGAAAATACTGATAAGTCAATAATGGCAAATGACCCTATTTTATTGAATTTGAGTTTGTAATGTTTTTACACCCAGTTAACACACAACTGCCATTCTAACATCATAAGAACGTCTATACGATATTCGCAACAACTTTTGAGAAAATCTGAGAAGAAAAAAACTACTAACCTTCACCACATTTGTACCATCAGAAGCTGACACGAAATAAAATGGCATGTGGTACTTCTTTGCAAAATTGAAACTCTTCTTTGTTACGTTATAATCAACTGTTAATTATTTGAGTTAAAGAATAAATAATTATGGGGGGGGGGGGGGGGGTGGCGTACATTTTTTCGGTGTCACAGAAATATCATAAATGTAATAATTCAAAAATAATGTAGAAAATCAAGTAAGCAAGGGGAAGTGGTGGTCAGTGGTGGATCCAGAGGTTCGCAGTGTTAGCAATTGCGAACCTTGAGAAACTAAATAATAGAATTTATCAACTATATCCATTGGGAAAAGTCACAAACATGATTATTTTGATTATCTCATTGACTTATTTCGATAATATTTTGATTTTGCGAACTCTCAGATTTTGGCTGGAATTTTTGGTGGTGAAAAAAAATGAAAATTGTTATTTACAAAGGAACTTTTCTACACTTTATCTATAACTTCATTGTTACAGTTTTTGATAAAAATGAGAAATTGAAAACAACCGCGTATCAATGAAAAGGATACCATCAATTTTGTTTGCTACTAATATACAGGGAATTTCTTTTCTATATTCTCTTAATTCTTTATACCATATTGCTAAATTTTTATATGTGGGTTTTCTTGTGACATCAAATACCTGAAAAAAAAAACCAGAAATGCAGGGTGAGTTTAAAAAGCCATCCTAAGATTTACAAAAGCTAGTGGTCGGAATCCAACCTCGATTCCAGGGCGCTACTTCTCTTCTCAACGCGCGTACATATTTTAACCGCGCGTACTTAGCTCGCGTACAAATTTCGGAAGCGCAGCGAGGGGGAGCTATGCTCTCGTAGGAAGAGAAGATCCCGCCCTATTCCGCCCCAACTTTTGCCGCCTTGAGAAGAAGCGCCCTGGAGTCGAGGTTGGTCGGAATCATCACAGAAATTGAACAATTCATACTTTCAATATTCCATTGTTTTCACAGCTTTCTTACTATGTGAAACTTTAAAGGAGAGGGGATAATTTTGGACTATATTTAACATGAATAAGAAAGATCATTAAAAATATTAAAATGATTTGGTGAATCCTGCCTCAACAACTTCAACAAATAAAATTATCAAGGACATATTGTTACATTTGCCCAAACAGATAGTCAAAGCGATTAATGATTTTTTAAAGCAACAGGCTTGTAACACAGACAAAAACCAATCTGAAAACAGTAAAATCTTTTTAGTAATTCAGTCTTTGTAGTACATTTGTAGAAAGGAAATACAAGCTCTTTCAAATCACAACTGGTCAACATTCATTGAATGCCATGACAGTCCAAATGTATCTATTAACTACTGCTGTTGATGCTTCTGTAACTTGACCATGAGGTCAATAGTCATTTTCCCAGAAAAAAATACGTTTTTAAGCTACCATGTCAAACCTAATTCTCTTAAATACTAACCAATATACAGGCATGTGCTGAGTGATAATATGACGGATGCATACTGCTGAAACGTTCTTGGCCAGCTGTATCCCAAAATTCTAGAAAAGAAAAGCAAAATTTGTATTTTGTGAAAACAGGTAATGCTTTTCTGTTATGCCTTAAAATAATAGTGTGTGTGTGTGGTGGATGTAGAGCAATATTAGAAGGTTCAACTTCAATCATATGCTATCTATTGTAAATGGTAGCAGATAAAGGAAATTTTGATTACACACCTTAGTTTCCTCTCTCTCTGTTAAAGCATTTAACAAAGGATTTTATAAGGAAATTATTCACATATATACTTAATTTTTTTTACATTATTTTGAACACCTTTCCTCTCCCAGAAAATATTTTTTTTAGATTATTTATCTCATACATAGGTCTCTCCCCTCCTCTTCAAATTGACTTAAATTGAAATCAGAAGAAATGATCTTCAATAAAGTTTTCAGAAAGCTTTTTTTAAGTTTCCCTGTTAAATAATATACATACCAACGTTAACATCTCGATCTCCAACTTGAGTAAAATATTTGAATAATGTCAATGCATAAGTCGAAAGCTGTTGAGGTTTACTGAAATGCTAGTTAAGGATAATTTAAAATATTTCATAACAAATTATCAATACAAAGTATTCTACTATTTATGTTGCACATATACAATTAATTTTTATATAAAAAAGGGGCCCAGTAATATTCCAACAAGGTTAGAAAGACCCATAAGAATTTAATGAAAAGATACTATCCATCCATCAAAAACCTCTCCACCAATCTAAAATATAAAAAAACAGAAATTATTTTTTATTTATATAATCTTTGTAGGTTCTCCTTAATGCAAAGATCTTGTTATACATGTTATTTTTTTACTTTGGCAACTTGAGATTTACACCATTATATTCTCCACATTGAAGGCTACAAAATTGTCTTAGGGTTTGTTGATTACGTTTTTCGTTAACGTTTTATTAACGTTTTTATAACATTTTTCTTTACAAACCACAAATAAATAAACCCTAAGACAATTTTGTAAAACGTTTCCTGCTGATTACAATGTTGAAACTCTCAACCACGGTGCTCTTTTAATCGTGAGACAGGAACTCACTTTGCACGGTTTTACACAACTCATAAAAAATGCTACCCGAATAACAAAAGACACAGCAACATTAATCGATTTAATTGCTACAAACAAACCATCTTGCATATCGTTAACTGAAGTTATTCCTACGTCACTTAGCGACCACGACATGGTATGTTGTCTCAGGAGAATTCACAATATGAAGTTTGAACAGAAAACGATTAAATGTAGAAATTACGCACA
>JAUKWF010000238.1:0-14090 GCA_032356525.1 Eutonina indicans
ATGTTTCACACTATCACAAGATAAAATTAATAAGCATAATAATATTGTGACTTTTTTCAGGACAATCCAGGACAATCAAGGATATTTTTCCAGGACAATCCAGGACATTTTAGATTTTTTTGAAAAAATCAAGGATATTCCAGGACTTTCCAGGACAAAGACCATTTTCCAGGACTTTCCAGGATTTTCCAGGACCGTGGTCACCATGTGTATGCTATAATACTTTCTAAATAAAAGAATTTAATAGAAGCGGCTACACATCTGTTTGACAAGCAAAATATGCAAGTGGTTGGAAAGTTCGACATACTGTAGAAATGATTTTGCTGTAAGCTTCTCCGAGTCGTGTGTGCAACAACATGAGCTTCTTGAACTCCCGTCTAGATTCCAAGATGGGTATCAAGAGCTTGTCAACCTCGTTGATCAGCTCATACATCTGAGCATTCTTGAAAGTGTGTACCGCATGTTCCAACAAACCCAATAATCCCGATTCACTGAAATATTTCCCAGTACATATTCCTTCTTCACCCTAACAATAGAAAAAGCGTTAAAAATAGACAGTATTTTTAAGTGATGCACTGTATGTTCAAATCCCTTTCAAACAAAGCCATAGATATTCCTTGTTTTGGGGAAGAATTGAATTTCTCATATTACAGGACATCCAAGTAACACACGTTCAAATTATTTGGAAGTCGTGTTCCGGCGATAACATTACATTAAATTTACAATATACAAAATTTCTTCATTAACGTTTTACTTATCAGGAGTGTTAGTGGATGCATGTTTATTTATTCAAAAGCGAACATATGTAATTCGTATTTCATATCAAAACGAAAACCAAAAAATACATACTGGAGAAATGACGTCATCAGACACGGCTGATTCTTCGATAACATTGGTCGATACATGAACGAAATCGACACAACCAACCGGTAGATGTCTCTTATCTTCGAGCATGGCTAAGTATTCAGCTACCAATGCAGCTGAATGAATGAGACACATGCCCGCTTCCGTATGATTGTAATATTTGCTGTGATCTTTGGCCATGTTTTGAAGCCACGTTAAACGAAGGTCAGGAGAATTCTGATACCTACATCCAAGAAAAAATGAAATATACTGATTGGTTAAAAAAAGTGGTGTTTCGACGTGTGCTCGTTGAGTTATTTAGATCTATGGCCAGTCTTTCATCACTTCTAATTTCTGAGAAACCTGTAGACTGAAACTATTTGTTTTCACCAAGCAAAGAAAGCCCGAGCAATCGCTTGCATAGATATCCTTGTAAAGTATTGACTAATAAGAAATACATAATTCAATTAATTATATGCTCCAAACAGGTGGTAAATCATTGCCCATTCAATGCAAGCAATATAAAGGATATTTTTAATTTTCATATCACATGACCTCACATGAGTTTCTTCCACTAAAATTCACTCTCAAGTGTACTGTTCAATAAAATAATTCACCACAGTGGTGTTTAGGGTACTTACCCTTTAGCGATTCTATATTGAAGGTCGATAAACATCTCTCTGTCTTCTTCAAACTCTTTCATCTTCACTGTATCCGAGAGTATCATGTGCAAGTTAAACACCAGCTCGCGTACTTGTTCCGGAAATGGTGTCTGCTTCAGGTGTTGGTCAGCTTGCGCGTACGTTATGATGGTTTTGAGCGACTTCCTCAGGTAATCTTCATTGAAACACTCGGAACCAACCAAAGAGGATAACGACATCGTAACTTGCATTTTAACGCGCGCAAAATTGCTTCCGATCTCGTAGTTTTGACGCATTAGGAGGTAAAGAGATGCACTAGCCTGTGCGCGGATCAAGTGTGAGCTTGAGCTGCAATGTGTTAACAACCGATAGCATAAGTCAGCACATAGCTCAGTACCTTCCTCAAAAACCAGTTCAGGGAACTAAAGAAAAGGAAGATAATAGGAATAAAATAATTAAATATGTGAATGGACCATGTATTCACTGTAGCCATATGCATGAGTAGGTAAAATAATTAGTGGGCGGAAAATCAACCAAAACACTAAAAAATGAACGGAAATAATACAGAACATAGCTTACCTTACTTAAGATACTTCTTTGAGTAGCAAACATATTTTGCAGCACTTCAATACTTTGATTACAAGTGAAGCAGTGTAACAACACCCTTAGACAATTATCCACCACTGTCTTCATAGCATCACTTTTATCAACGCTCTGAAACAAAAATATATGATGAACAATTAATCAAACAAACCAATACAGTGAATCATATTAAACGGTACTGCAATACCTTCTTATATCACTAACTCGATTTTTCGAAAAACGAGCCATTTTGTTTCTACAAAAAAGTGCCGATTAAAAAAGTAATAGATTTATTTTTGTTTAATTATTTAATTCATTAAGTTTTATTGACTTGAATTTTTTTCTTCGAGCCATTCAGAATTCATATTAACAGATACTAAAGGTTGTCTTGGGCTGTATAAAAAGATGCATTTACTTGAACAAGTAATTCCAACGCATCTAGTGTGATCATTGAATATTCAGCACTTAAGTTGCCTTCTAACTGTATCTCTTCGCTCATAGCATTATCAGCATTTCTCTTCCAGTATGTCTGATCTTTTTTCCAACGTAATTTCGGCGACTCATCTTTGCGATCTACAAATTAGAAATAAGGGTAGAAATGCCACTTTCCCTCTCTACCTATCTTGTTTCCCGTCTAAGGGTCCATTTAAACAGTTCCACACTTTTACACTTTTGTTTAAATTAGTTTAGTATCGAGTTAAAGAGCAAGAACATTTGCGAATCATATTATTCTACAAATTTTTCACGGGTATCGGCTATCAAAGTCAATATCTTTAGATCTATCTATAGCATAATCAATGTCTTACCTGAACGTATACTCTCAGGTTCTTTTCGCCGACGCAGCATGTCACGTGCCGCGGACGGATTCATAATAGCGTTCTCCAATGATTTCAAACGCTCTTTGTTATCGTTTGGCGTTGTAGGGGGTTGGTTTTTACCACCCTTCACTGAAGTGAGTGCTGCCTTCTTGTGTGGTTGATATTCAAATAATTTGATACCAAGATCGAGAACTTCTAGAAGCTGGATCAATCTATCCACAACAAATAATGCGTTATTTCTTTTACAGTGAATTTCTTGTGAAATATATTAGAATTTATGAAATTGATTTGAATTTAAACACAAGCGAAAACATCGTGGAAACTTTCACGAGTTTAAATGAAACGCATGTTATCAGTTTTTTGATTGCAAAAAGTATAGAACACGTTACTATTCTTCCAAAAAATAGGTACATTCTGCGGTCTCCCGAACATTATTATATCTGAAAAATACATTTTTAAAGAAATATTGTAATATCCAAATATGTATTTACCGACTTTATGGCGGATAGATCTTAGACCAAACTCTAATAAAATAAGTCTCTATAAAGCGGACAAATATTTTTGCACAAATGGTGTCTGCTTTAGAGAGATTCCACTGTATTTACTGACCTTATGGCGGATTTCTTGGTGATCCATTGTTTGAGTTGATCATGTGCAACGTTCTTCATGACCCACATGAAACACATCAATAAACTTCGTGTAGCATCTATTGATAACTTGGTACACTTCGTTGTTGACATCTTAATTTAAACAAAACACAAGTTTGCTAACTATAAATTCGAAACGTATAGTAGACACAATTATCTAATTGTATAAAGTGCTGAAAAATTCCTATTCATTGAATACTTTAAGGGCAGAAACTTAAGCGGGAAGAAACCTTCGCGTTTTTCACGTTTTTGGCCATTTTCGCGAAATTCCTTTGAAAATTTCATATCAGCAAAAACCCGAAAGTTTTCCCGGAAGAAAAAGGATCAAATTCAAAACTCGAATGTTTTTTTAGACACCTATTCTTTTAAACACCTAATCTGACTGAGAACCTTTTTTAATACGCAAAAGTTGTTCTGCTTAATTTGTCCTAAAAACCATCATACGCGAAAACATTTCGCTTTTTTTTCCGGCACACGAAAGTTTCTTCCGGCAAAAGTTTCTGCCCTTCAGCTTCAGGGTCGGTTGCGAGAATGTACTTTAGTAATAAACAGTTTCATCGAATGATTGAACTTCACATACTTGTGATTGTAGATCTCCGGTCGACGATTTCGACAGAACGCTTGACGTTGCAATTGCCATGGCAACATTCTCGTTGATGAGTTGTTCGTCACGGTCACTTTCGTAACCATGGAGATACGGTAAGACTTCCATGGCGATACCGACAAGAGGTAGATACAAGCTGGCGACGCGATTGCGAAAGACGGGATTTTCGTAACGACTGTCTTGGTCGTGTGTCCAGATGACGTCTCTTACAACGTCGACTGCTTCCGTCATAATGTCGGTGTCACTGTAGTAAAAAAAGTAAATTCAAAAACTTAATCCCCAATTTCACATTTTCCCGTACGTAATCTAAGTTTTTCAAAATTACAAATAAAAAATATCTCCACCAAAAGGAGAGCTTATTAAGAGGGTAGTATTAATTTCTTTCCATTTTCTTGTTTGTTAACTTACCAAATTAAAAAAATATCACTGATTTTCTGTCATTTTTCAATAAACAATTTTTTTCCCTCTGATTGTATGTAAATTTTCCTGACATCCCTGATTTAGTAGAAACCCTGACTAACGTGTTTTTATGTAATTTTTCAGGGAATTTTCACAAATATAGTACTACTTACTTCGTATCAAAACTATTTTTCAATTCACACAATAATTGTCCGACCAAAAAATGTTGTTCCCGGAACGTAAAAGACAACTCCGGTATTGTTCCGGAATCCTGTCCCATCATCGAGAACATTGACGAAGCGGAGGAAATGATGCTGTTCATGGAAGGTGAGGGGGAGATTTGCTGTTTCTCGGTAGCCTCTGTGGGGAAGGGTAGGTTGAGAACGACGTAATGTTCATGGGAACACAAAATGTGGAGAAACTCAAGTTTCAAAAATGTTAAATTCTTCTCGATCGCTGCTTGATGGACCTGAACGACAACAAAATAAAAACAAAAAATAAACTTTTAATTTGACTGTACCAGTCCCGTACGGGATTTCAATTTCATCGAAATAGTAAGTGTATACCTTAATGTATACCTTTTTTACATTGAAGGGTTTGGTACAAGGTAAGTTTTAATGTGAATGTAAATAAGTTCTTTAAACTAAAGGGTTATTTTGTCGGATTTTTAATAAATATTCGAATTATGGGAATCCTTTAAACCAAGGGATTGGACATTTTGTTGCAATTTAACGAATGTCTGAATTTACGGAGTTCAATGTATGACTACACAGTACATCAATTTAAAGTGAACACATATATACTAACAACCTCCTTGAGATATGCAGCTACAAGTTTCATTACGTAACCACGATCCATCAATGACATCAACTCGTTCAAAAAGAATGCCAAGCTTGTATTTAATCTTCGTGAGCTGTTGAAATTCTAAGCGAAACAAAAAGAATCCATTGTATGTTTTTCTTTACAATGCAAAGTAGCGCGGGATAATTTTGTGTAGGTGATTATTTACACGGGAGCCCCAGCTTCTAACTGTGAAAACACAAAAAAAGAATGGTAGAATGGTAATTGAATTGCTAGTCACCTAAATAGTTAAAATAGCGAGAGCACATAATCAATATGTGTATACCACAAGAAATATCAAATTTGTTGCAAAATCACTTTGTTGCAAAATCACACGATGAACGTTGTTATAACACTGTATACTGACTAGTAGGTATCTTTGCATCATAATTCATCATCATAATGAATCTTACCTTTTCTTGCTTATTGATAACCTCTGCCACAACTGTTGTTACCAGAGCAACGATATCGTCAAGGAAACGCACGTGGAAGCGTTCCTTTCTATTCCAGAACAGTTTATCAGCGAGATCTAAATACTGAGCCATACTCTTCGCCTGTAAAACCAAAAACATAGTAATTATAATGAAAATTCGGCTAAATAAGCGTCCATTGGTGTATCCGCATATTTGGATATCTGGTGAAATGAATTGACGTTGTACAAATAGATGTTCACTTACCATGATAGAGAAATAAAACCAAGCGTGTTCCATGGCTCTTTCTTTGTAAGGCGACTGTGCGACTGCCCATTGTAATGCTATCTCTTCGTGTACAAGCTTACGGTGGCTTGGATAGGGCGTGCTATGTGACGCGCGGGAGGAAGAAGACTCTGCAACACTGTTCCTGTAGAATGGAAGAAGAAAGTGAGTTATGAATAGGTAAGCTTGCTACGCAAATTTTCTGGAGTTATCGTTACAAAACATTTCACGACAAATTGAATCACCATTGTCATTAATGACAATTTAATAAAATAATGTCTTTAAAATGAAAAAATTACGATAATAATTCAGAATTTTGAGTGAATAACGTAAGTTAAAAATCGTATAAAATACGTTGGTTTCTACCTTTATATGAAATAAAGACACAACGTTGTGGTATGAAAAAACATTCAAACAGGGGTGTAACAAACCTGTTAGCAGCATGGTTGCTATATTCTTTCATGACGTCATGCATCCATGATTCACCCACCATGGAAATACTCTTCTGTGCTTTGCTTTGTTCGTGTATGTTAGGGTTGCTACTACTCATCTTACGTTGTTGCTGTGCCAACAATGACTGATCGAACACATCCGATTGGTTCTTTGGCAACGCTGAAATAAATTAACAAATAAAAATGATTTCAGTTGCGTTTAGAAAAGACTGCTGCATTCGAGACGTTCACTCGCTGTCAGACAGGTTTAAAGCGATTATCTAATAGTAGACGATAAGAATATACAATGTGAGAAAAATCGAATGGCTATCGAAATAGTCATTTGAGAAACGTCGATTAATTTAAAACAAGACTAAGTGCAAACAAGCGTATTTATCTAACGTCTACATAACGTTTGCTTTACAACGTCAACTCAAGACGAAACTTACTTGTGGGCGATCCTCTAGGTGAAGCGAGCGGTGTACCTGAGCCAGGCGTATTGAAGATGTACGAAACGTAAGAAGCCAACAAACTGTTGTGACCGTGCTTGTCTTGTTCGGCGGACGGTAGCTCGTGCACGCGGTCGATTATCAACGCCAAAGTGTCGAAAGCAAACTGCGACACATTTGCTTTAGTTTAAAACAAAAATATGGTTGTATTATGAGTAAGTAGTACCATCATAAATCGATTCTTCGTTAAAAACATTTTATTCGCTAATATTACATATGTTGGAAGATTTTAAAGTAAGTTACAGCGTTTATATAATCTCTAAAACTAAGTCATGATAAAAACGTAAGAGGGTCAGCTGACATTCGGATTACCGTAGGCGTAGTGAAAACAGTGAATCAGTACAGCGTGTCATAAATCATCACAAACAAAAAAGTTCGTGTTTTTAATAAATTAAATTAGAGAGTATCATTTGCTAGAGCGCACCCGTAATTCAGGTTTTGGATAATACTTTGATGGGATAAACTGTCGCAGTTAATTGATCAAGCATTTTTTGTGAAACAGTTAAACAGAGGAATACAAAATATATAAAAGGTACGTGGAAAACAAAAACAAATATCGAAAAAAGTTTCAATACAATGATTTTAAATGTTATAAAGAAAATACAATGAATTTTTCATATAATTTTTTCCAAACTTACCATGTTCAGTCTCAAACTTACAATTTTAAAACGCTTTGTGATTGAACAGGGGTTTCTAGGAGTTGTTGTGAAATAACACACGATTTTGTGATAAGTAAATTAGCCTAAAAATTCTCGAAAATGTAAAACAACTCCCTGTCTCAAATTCTGTTTGATTATGTTAGTTTGTAACTTACCAACAGTTCCCGACACAGCAGTTGGTCGCACAAGCAGCATGAACAACTTATCGAGAACGAGATGTAAGAAACGTACGAGAGGTTCCAGTTGAGCGTTCTCTAAATCTTTGATGTTCTTACGCAGATTGGCTTCTAAGTTAGTGTCTGCTGTTTTGGTGTTCGGTGGTTGCGCACGACCTTCGAGCGTGTGACACAAACGAAAGAAGCGATGCAAATAGAAATCCTGAAGGGAAGCAAAATGGAATAGTTCTTATTAGGGTTAGGTTAAGGTTAATAATCAAAATGTTTATTGATTAAGCAACGGAGAGACCGAAGTATTCGCGGGCGACTGACACAACTGAGAATATTGTCAATGAATTATTGTCAACGAATTATTGTAACCTGTGGTTAAAGACGGATGACATATATATTACCTGCGGGTGGACGGATGATTCTGTATGTAGGGAACATTTGAAGACAGGTTTATGACCATCTACCCATTTCAAGTTTGGTAGTTGTACTTCGGTGGCCAACATACTGTAGCTCTGCGGTAGTTTGTCTGCGGCTACTGGTAACTCGAACACACCAAGATTCAAACGACCTTCTTTCAATGCAGGAATCCACTGTGAATAAAAATAAGTTCAATATCTTGTTACTGGTTACTGGAAACTCATAAATTTAGCTGTAAAATCGGCTCATTAACCCCTATAAAACTATTTCACACCATTTTTACCCGTTTTACCCGAAAATATCAGTCGAGAAGGTTAAACAAAAACAGGCGGACCGCCCATCTAGTAACGTCCTAAAACTCAAACTAATGATTGTCAAATGATTTCTCAAATAACTGATGCGGATGATGTGTGTCTAGCATAAATCTGAGATTTGTTCAACTTAATCACAAAGTTAATATTCCATACATTGAAACAATATATACCGGACGGTAAAAAGTACGGAACAACTTACAGTATATCCAACCGGTGTAGCATCGATTGGTCCGGTACTATCTGCTTTAAACGACACATGGTAGAATGTGAAGAAGAAATGATGTTGTTCACCCAGATGTGCAGGTAGTTTCATTTTCACTTCCTCGTAAAAATATGGAGTTCTAAAGAAGAAAAAGGTTTTGAATAATAAGCAAATTCAATAATATTCTTCTCAAATTTTATGGGAAATCATGATTTATAGATACATACTTATAGACACTGTTAACATCACCAAGCTTATTCCGGGACGTGGCCAAAAACACTGAGGGGAGAGGGAGTTATAAAACGGTAGCACTGATACGGGCCCGGGTTGAGAGATCTCCATATGATAGCATGGGATTCCATCCCGGCTAACCGGGCCAGCCCGTTTACAAGGACTCATATGATAGGGCCCTTAGAGATATTAGTTGATCAACCTCAGGAAATAAGGACCAATAAACAATCGAATCAGAAAATACCAAAGATACTCAAAACTTGTGTTTAAGCTGAAGGAAAGAGCTACAGGTAAAGACACTTTTGTATGCAGATCGACTCACTTTACATATCCGTTCATCCAATTAGTTTATTACGCGAACCGTTTAAAGCATTAATAAAATATAAAAATGAAAACAATTGAAAAATAATAATTTCAAATAATAAGCTAGAAATCTAAAATCCTTATGTTTGATTTTCTCAACGCTTTATTTCCTCTATAGGTCAAACTTTTCTTAAATCGAACAAAGCAAACAATAACAAAGAGTGAAAGTATCACATGAATAGTAACCAACAGCCGATTTATGGGCTACATTATGCAGGTACCCTCGAAAATTTAAGGTTCACAAATAATAGTTAAATGTCAATCAAAAATGTTTACTTACTTGTTATGATAGACAACAGGCGTGAAAATCTCCTTCACAAATTCTGGACCACTTGATTTACCGTAAATACACTAGAAATAAAAACACATCATTCAAACAATTCACCGATATGAAATGTTTCTTAGCAAATGACTTTCTTTTTTCATGTAATTTCGTTGGATAAAATCTTTTTAATGAGGGTCATAGTCATGTTTTCTTTTTGTGAAATATTAACTACATTTTTTATTAAGGCTTTTACAGGAAGAGAATTTCTGTGCGCAATCATAGTTACACTTTTAAAAAGAAAAAGTGTTTGCGTGCAGTTGCGTTCTCGTGAATTTGTCGAGATAAGCGAGCATATTTGGCATTTTATTATACTTTATAAAAATAGCCATACAAAGCAACACCAACAAATAACTTACGGCCATAGCATGTGAAGAGTCTTCACCTTCCATAAACTGCACTTTCACCGCTATGTTTCTCGCTGAACCAGTTCGATTGGAAAAATTCAACGATTCAGGGTAAACGTAGAGCGTGTTTCTATGAAAACAAAATACATAATGTAAAACGTCCCGTTACATAGAGTACATATTACCTTTACATAACAGAAACATGATAAAGCAAAGTTACTCCCTAACTTTTTGTTTGGGTTTATATTTAACAGTAAGTATTAAAAACCAAATAATTATTAATACGATGCAGGAAAACACACATTTATAACAACCAACATTACCATTTAAACACTGTCACTTTTTAAAATAGACATTCTAAAAGGCGGATAGCTATAACTAGCGGAAAGATTCTTTTCCCCAGCGGAATTCTGGTCAAACTATCATGGGAAAGTTTCTAAATAGCGGAAAAGCACTAAGGGGACACCCGAATTAGCGGACAATATTTTTAGCACGAAAAAGCATATTAAAACTTTATTACACTCCAATTACTGTCGCGGACAAAGACAAAAAATAGCAAATGGCATTTTAGTAAATCCTTTTTAGTTTTTAAACATTTTACCAGTTTTTCTGCACCAACAAAACAACTGGAATTCCCAACCCATAGCTACCCCCACAATTTACTCTTTCACCAATCACTACGATTTCAATGGCACTATATTCATCCACACTTCAAATTTGACACATCATTTAAGATTATCGAAGTAAACTTTTCACTCACCTATATGTAACATAAGGCACAAACACCTCTCGAGGGGCGAACTCCTGAATCTCTTTAACTGGAGCTCCTTGTTTGTCAGGGAAAGGTGCCACCTAAAAATAATAAGAATAAGGATAATAATCATTATCGTTTATATGTCTGTCCTGCCATAGAAAATTGTCTGTGGTAAATAACAACGGCTTGAAACCCGTGGAAAAAGGCTTTGTTTGATATGAACCATTTATGTATTATAATTTTTAAGGAAAGTGGACTGTTAAAAATACAATAATAAAAGGTTTGTAAAAGTTCCTATGAAAATAAAATAAAACAACTTGCCCAAAGTACCAAAGTAGTTTAATGCACGTTAAATAGGTTAAAAACAACTACACAAGAAGAATACAACTACAACAACAACAGTTATTTGTAAAGGTGCGATATAATTGGAAAAACAACCTACCGCTATCAACTCCGGTGTTAAGCAGTACTTGAGATTTTCCTGAGGTGGTGTGATGTCCAGTTTAAGCAAACCTTGTATACATTTCAACTTTCTGAGCAGTGAATTTGGTCTCCTCAAATCAGCAAGCAACTTGAACAAATCATCGTCACTAAGTTTCTCCGATTCCTAAAGTAATGGAAAATTAAATAAAAAGAAACGTTAAATACACCAATCCACGCGTGGTTTTAAATCTACCAACCACTCGTATGTATCAGTAAAGTATGTATCCAAAGTAAAGTTTAATTAGAAATAGTTCAAGTAATACTCATATGTTGTAATATAAGCACATTTTTATGTTACTATTTTCACGACAAAAAACATCCTCATAATAAGTTAGAAGATAAAAGAATAAGACATTTCATAGAAGGAAACAAAAGATTACCTGTTTGAAGAATGTGCTGACAGTCAATGAGATTGGTCTGAAATTCGTCAAGTCAACGGCAGTCTCTTCGACATCTCTTAGCGGACGCTCGTATCGACTAGGGACAGGTCTAGCTAAATCTGCACTGTTTGATACACGTCTGGAGACACCTTCACCTTGTCGTCGCATTGAAGACCGCCCGCCTGTAATGTCAGGAGACTAAAAGACAAAATGTAGTAAGAATTTAAGTGTTGGATCGAATTTTGATCGTTCATTGGTCAGTCTAATAAAAAACTGATCTGGTATCTGATCTGATTCTTCCGTTACGATAAGTTAATTATACAGCATACCTTATCGGTAAAAAAAGTTGGCTTTTTTTTAATAAAAATTGTGTGATTTTTCTTGCTGTTTTCTTTGTTATTTTGCTTTTTTACAGTCTCTTTTGTCTTTCAACCCCATGCTTCAATAAAAAATCAACTAAATTACCATCATCGCTGTTTTTCTCACTACTTACAGTTAATTAGAAACTGCAGGTCGAAAGAAAATAGTCGGCAAAAATTTGTTTGTCGGAAAAGAAAAAGTCGGCAAGAACTTTTGGTCGGAAAAAAAAGTCGGCAAGAATGTTTGGTCAGTGAAAAATATTAGTCACTTAGAGAAAACTTGGTCACTTTTTGGCGACTATTTTTTTACCGATAAGGTATATGGATTCTACATACCCTTCTTCCCATGGGATCTTTAGGAGAAGGTTGTTCTTTTTCAGCTGGAGTCTCTGCAGCAGACGCTCCTGTGATGACATCAACTAAATGAATGGCTGTCCATGCGAACGGCATCCTGTAAGCTCCATTCCGTGCACAGAACTGTTCGGCCACTGAACGAGCTTTTTCTTTACCCTACAAATAAGAGTTATTTATATAATAGTTATAGGATATTTTCCTTGTATAAACATATTTTTATCATCACTCTCTCAAAAATAGTGTCAGACACAACTAAGCTAAGCGATTCAGGGAGTAGCACTCATAAAATAGCTTTTATCAGAAGACAATATGGATACTCTTCAAGAAAATGTTGGAGGACTAAAATAAAAATGCAATTATATGAACCTTTTGACTATCTGTATCTTTCATATACGGTTCAGCACATTCAGTGATATCGCCTTGCTGTAACACTTTCTCTAATTTGACCACCAGACAAACCTAATAAAATTATGATGATGTTTATATAACATTTGAAACTTTTTAAAACTTAGCATCGATTCAATACGAAATCACAAAGAATTTCGCTGTAGTAACACATAACAGGGGCTTTTATTTTTTGGATTTTTTTTACTGTATTATAAAGAAAACATTCAGTTCGATATTCATGTACATGTACTCGTGTGATGAACTTGTGTAAAAATTTTACAAGATCTTTTTTCAGAAAATATTTTAAACGAGATTGGAAGAAGGTGTAAAAACGTTACCGAGCTTTGATTAATTATAGGGTGAGCTATTATAGTTATGACATTTTTACAGAGTATTGTAGCAGATTACTTATATTTTTATATATATTTGAAATACACCTTGCACTTTAGTATTGGTAGTCAACATCACATCATGTTGGCGTTATTCTCAAGTAATCATAAATATAATGATTATTTAGCCTGTATTTAAAGAGTTGGGGATAAACACCTCATTAGATGGATAAGTCACAGAGAAGATACATGATTTCGCCAACGTCGAGATATCGTTTTTGCCTTTATTGTAAGGAGCTATCATCTTCTTGTGCCACTCCTGATTCATGTCAAAATGAAAGTTCTCAGAAATCTAGAAGAAAAACAAACAAAAACTAAAACAAACAAATAAATAGTCTATGCACATACTTATCTTACTTTTGAAATAAATCTAAGGGTTCAAGACAAATAGTTCCTTGACCATTATCTCTCTCTGTGCGTATAAAACAGTAACTTTCACCAACATATTGTAATCGCTACTTGGGAAAACAACGTGATGCTAAGGGTCCAGTATGTGTTTTGCACAATACAAAACTTGAAACATAACATATTTCCAAACAAAATCTACGAAATGCTTATCATACATTTTTGGAAAAATTACCTTTCGTTTCAGTTTGCAATCATAAAGTGCCATTGTCGCAAAAATTGGCTCAATATCAAGCTCCAATCTAAATAGTAAAAAAACTATCACATCAGTTTGGTGGTTCAATTTGATCTTCTCTATTTCTAAAATCAGTCATAAACAATATATGTTACTGTTGTCCAAAGCTACACAAAATTTCCTTACTGTCTTATATTTCTGAAGCATTCGACAATCGAGCGTGCGGCATGTTGTTTATATGAAAGTCTTGAAAACATTAGTTATAAACTGAAAAAAATTTTGGAGATGAACGATAACTTAACATAATATACTCACTTTAGTTCAGTACACCTGACAAGAATTCGTTGGCCCACGTGTTCTTGTGGTATGACAG
>JAUKWF010000239.1:0-14071 GCA_032356525.1 Eutonina indicans
AATAAGTAACAAAAGAAGTGTTTTGTTTGTGTATAATTCGATCAAAACAACGATCAAAACTATTGTGTTATATAATAGGCTGTATAGACAGTGTAGACAGAGTTGTCGATGTGTAGCAATTACGTCACAGAACTGTATTTTCAAGAGATTTTGTAAATAATAAAAATGCGATATCTCAAGAAATATAAAAAAAGGTTTTTTGAATTTTTTTTTCTTCTAACAATTAGAAATTATCTCTAGAAGATTTTGCGACGAAAAGAAAATATTTTTTTTCCAAACCTCAGTTCCCCTTTAAAACACTTACTGTATGCCCCGCAAATTTCGTGTTATAAGGTATTCAAAGTTTTACAATTTTAGCTTTTACACCGTCGTCTCAAGTCAAATCTATTTTTATTATATTTTTAGGTTGCAAGAGTTTGAAACCCGTAAACAGGTCAGCAACGTCAAACAATATAGTTCATACCGTGCCCTGAGCGGTTCCAAATCGTACGACGTCCTCAATTTAGTCTCTACACCCTCAGCCAAATATCTAGGTAATAACACGGTGCAACGAGGCTCTTCGTCGAATGACGTCATTTTACGTCAAGGTCCATCGCTCGCAGGACGGTCTGTAAACAATAGACGCTCGTTAATCGACACGTCAACCAATCGAATTCATGTATCGCCACCACGTGTTAAATCGATGGAACAAATCAACAAATCATGCTTCGCCGATATTCCTACTTGCGATATTGACTTGATATCCTATAGAAAGAGGAACGCGGACAGTACAAACACTCTTAAAAAATCATCGGATAATCGAGACACGATAACTAAGGAAGACCCGAGATTGTCTGAAATAATAAAACCGTCATCGGTCGACACCGGCACGTTGAAAAGTGACGCGGCGACGATGACAGATGACGTCAGACCGCCTGCGTACGAAAACAGTAAATCGCCGCGTCACAACAACGAGAACAATACAACGAAAACTAACGTCATGGCTTGGCTAGATACGTGTGAAAACGAAAGTGAAATAAAAGACTCCGATTCTGATTATTCGAGTAGTTTCTATAAAACGTCGCGATCCTCCAGCATGACGGACGTTGCTGGGAGACACTACACGGCAAGCACATCGAGTTGTGTGGATGGTGACGTCATCCAAGCGGGAAATGGTGGCGGAAGAAAAAGTACGGAAAAAGAAATTCTAGGTGAGTTTTGTTTACTTTTTTAAAATAATAAATAGAGGTCATTCTAATAGTACGTACGCAGTAAAAGCATGAAAAGCAGCCCTTTCTCCCACTCCTTTATCGTTTCAAAACCTTTTCTTTCTGAAACTTACTTTTCCTGCGTACGTACATTAATGTCCGACCCTCCCCCCCCCCCCACCTCCCTGATTGTGCGTACTTTTTATGGATACGTTAGCTATATATTTATTTTGCAAAACTTTTACTATAAGAAAACCTAATCCTCTAAAGAAGTTGTTTAAAGGTACTTGACCATAGTTCACGAATATCAAAGGTATCATTTCTCATTTTCAATGATCACACGCCACGACTTGGCTTTGTTCAAAACATGTAGGCTTTTTTTTTTTAATGTAGTAGAAAGTATGTATGTGTATATATATACATATAGAAAGTTGGCTTTCACTGTCGAGGTAGGGAAGGAGGAATACACGCGTTTCACAAAAGATTTTTTAAAATTTTATTATCATTTTAAAAGGAGGAGTTGATCATTTTACTGTCGAGGTAGGGAAGGAGGAATACACGCGTTTCATAATAAACTTACGGATGTCAATTCACGTGATTACTCGAAATTTTTCACGTGATTTGATTCCCTTTAGTCGTTAAATCGTTAAATCTAGAGTTTTCAGGCAATTAAAGTGCTTTGTTGGCCCGTAAAATAATTGATTCCATGTAAAAATGCATAATAATGTCGAGTAAGTTCACGTGATTTTAGAGCCATGTGTTAATTACGAAACCCGTGTATTGTGCTGAGCAAAAATGAAGGATGTCATGTCTCAGGTGGACAAAATTGGTGCATACATTTCAAATTAATTATTTTTAAACCAATGTCTTCTAGATCAAATCATACTCGGGCCGTTGAAAGGAAACAGCAACAACAACGATGGCCGTAACCATAGAAACATTCAAAATGGCGACGGTGGCTACGAGGGCGAGAAATACAGTGATTTCAGTGAAGAAGGCTATTCAGCATCTGAAGATGAAATTTTCGACGAAAAGATAAACAATAGACCTGTGGTGCGTAGGAAAAAGTCACGGAACCGAACCACGCCCAGTTTCAAGAAACCAAACGCAACCGGTGGCGGTTACCTGACGTTAGAGAATCCGTCGAGCGAACAATCGTCGTACGTGTAAATATTGTGGTGCGTACGTATTTGGTATTTGTTCAGGTTTTTGGAAAAATATGTTGTTTTTCTACTAAAAGGTCCTACACGTAAAAAAGTATTGGTGTTAAAATCTAGCTTGCGTAACGTATCTAACGTAGAGAAAAATCACTGTACGTGCAAAAAGCACACGCGTACGTTATCGGGGTTATCAGCTAGACAAGTATGTTGGTCTTAAAAAATCTAATGTATGCATCATAAAATACAGTGGAATCTCTCTATCTCGAACAAAAAGCGAGTTCGGGATAGAGACATTCCACTGTGTAGTTTTCAACTCGGTTTAAAAGGTTTTCGCCGAACCCATACCAGGCGTTTGGAAATGGCGTAGATTGGCATATTTTGTAATTGTAATCTTTTTTAAAAAAAAGGTGTTTATTTATTTTTGATTCCACAGGCTTCTCCGTTTTTACGTGCGTGATTGATCCGCACGCACGCACGCAAAAGCTATCTATCGAGCAAATTTTTTAAAGTACATACCAAATACCTTGTTAGTCCGCGCCAACATGTTATTTCGCGATTTAAGCGCGCGATCGTCGCGCAGGTACGTGTTTCTAAACGGGGAAACCTGATTCGAATTCTTTGATTCGAGTTAAAAATTAAAAATTGTCACTCGTTACATTTGTCGGCGTTTTATATTAGCACGTGATCGCCATTTTAATTGCAAAACATTGAAGCAGAGATTTTTGACTGTGTTTTGTATATAGTTCATATCGTTGTTTTGGTATTTGACTATAGCTTCTTCTGATGACGTCATGATGACGTCACACTCGTTGTATTTCGGTAACTAATTTTGAAAAAAGGCGGTTTTATTTTCCATTCATTATGTTGTATTATGACGCAGAAAGTAGATTTTGATGCGTTTTATTTCTTTTGTGGAAAAGCCCATTTATTCCGTTGTCGGGAACGAGTTTAAATTTGATTTTTGACTTGATTATTTAGCGTTTAGAAATTTTTTACCGTGTAAATATTTATTGTCACCCGCTCCCTTAATGTCTCCACGCAAACCCGCCCACCCGCCTGTCCACTTGTCTGCCTCCTAAATCGTAGTTTTAAATTTACTCACATTAAGAAATCAAATTTAATGGTTGTGAGGGTTCTACTGTTGTTATCTAACGACTCCAGACTCGAATCTTTTATTAATAAAATAAACGACAGACCTTTTGATATTTTTAAAAAGCCCTAATGACTTTTACACAAACATCGTTTACGTTGTATAAGAGATCTTTTCAACGGCGACAACTACACAGTATGAGGAATTATTAGTTAGAATTAAATTTGCTATTTTTCGTTTTTTATTATTTTTACTAAAATTCTTTTAATTTATATTGTTAATATATATAATTTTTATTTCTATTTTTTAAACTCACTACTACAGATACAAATTTATATTATTATATATATGAAAGAGAGGAGTATTGATAAGGGTTCAGATATATATTTGTGGAAAATATGAAACATTTAAAATTACATTCAAATATATAAAGATACAAAAAATTGTTTACTCCCTGGTCGACTAATTAAGTGGCCACGCTTTCATAGAAACTCATAGAATTTGGTTAAATTCCTCCTAAGTTTTCTCCTAGAATCTGCTAGAAAAGATTTTTAGTGTTGTTAGTCGATAGTCTTCAAACTTCATAGATCGTTCCTGTTCGAATTTGTACAGATCATTTTAAGGGAAACTATAGAACCCTTCAAAATGGCACAATTGCTCATCGATTTACCCCCAACCCTTGTCGAACTGAGTATGAGTATGAGGTAGTTGCGATAGATAAAAATATATACAAAAGTTTGGTATCGTCCGAAATTTTGATGCTCAAGCTAAGTGTTGGCTTATGATATTGCTGAATTTTACCTTGTCTTCCTTTGTTTTAAAAAACATATCCTTCTAGAACTATGTCAAAAATCTCCTATAATCTCCTAAGAAATTTGGCTAAGAAATTGAGTTGCCACCCTGTTTGAAGGTAATCGAACCCTGCCTACGGAAACTCAGCATGTCAGATGTCAATGCCAAAGGGGAGGATATATTACTTTATTATACACACCTGCTGAAATCTAAAAGTGATTTATTTTCGATAGCAATAACATATTTTTAGCTGAAAACAGCTAATTATTACCACTTGAGTAGAATAATATGTGGTGGACCCACGTAAGAGCAGGGCACACGCTTATAATAGTGAGTTATTTATGAAGATTTTTTGAGATTTAGAACCTCTGAAATGGCTAAAACAAGCATTAAATGCAGCAACTAATTGACTTAAGAGTACTCCATACATTACTTAGCAAAAAAGTGGAGGGGCCACGTCCCCCTGGCCCCCCGGTGGCGTGGCCCTGAAGAGGCAATACCTATAGACTCTTCTTCAAATATATTCAATTACGACAATAAGCAGGGTTTTAGAACTTTACTCCTGATGAATCTGTGCGGTAATCAAATAGGAGCTGACAGGTCACAGAGGCGGACTAAGACGTGTAACAAAATTTTAGGAGGAGAGTGAACGGTAGATTCTGTGAGAGTTATTATATGTTTTAATCATAGCTTACTCTCCTCCTGAAATTTTGTTAAGTCCTGGGTCTGCCAAAGCAGCGGTAATTCAACAGTCAAGAACTGTTAGATTTTGTGAGAGTTAATATGAGATTTAAATTATAGCTTTATCTCCTATTGCCAGTCCTATTGAGTCCGCCTTTAATTGTGATGCTCCATCTCAGCAATACAAAACCCTTGTGCATAGGGTTCAGACAGACCCTGGAAAACCTGGAAATATGGTCATTTTTAAGATTCAAATTAAAAGATAAAATCTCTAATCGTAGAGAAGAATTCTTTATCAGAATTTTGCATTTTGCAATTTCAGCCAAACACAATTTTGACAATGACAAGAAACACCATGGTGGTAAAAGCCTAAAAAGATATTCATAAATAACATCAATCTTTCGGCATTGCTTTACTAATTCCACTAATTCTAACGAAGGAGTTTTTAAGCTATTTTTCAAATTGTTCTCCAAACACTGTTGAGCGTTTATATTCAAAAATTTTACATTATAAAAGATGTCACTATATGTCGGGCAATATGAGCGGATCTAGGTGTTCAACTGAAAGCAATTATTCATCTAAACTTACTATTAAGGGCAGAAACTTTCGCTTGCCAAAAAACGCGTTTTCCCGTTGGGTGGTTTTTAGCGTATTGAATGTTTTCCATTTTAGGGGAAAAAAACTTTCGAGATCTCCTTATTTTTGCTGAAAAGACTTTCGCGTTTTGCTGATTTGAAATTTAACTTTCGCTAAATGGCAAAAAAAACGCAAAGTTTCTGCCCTTAAAGGATGTTTATTATTATGTACAAAAAATTGAAAGAAATAAAATTTGGTTTTGCTTCGTATGAAATAAAAAACGTCTGTTCCCAGTTTTTCAGACCGTTGAAAAAATTAACATCCACCAAAATTGTATGAACTTTTTCCAACCTATTGCTTCGCCTAAATAAAATATCCCACATCCGCCTCCTCTCTCGGCTTGTTACAAATCTGAAAGTATAGTACATTTTTTGGCGGCCGTGCGTAGGCGGTTAAAGATCTCATTTGCTTTATTTTGGCGCGAACATTCGGATTTATGTTTGTTGTTGTTGAACATATCAACAATCAAGCTGATATATGTTGTAATGTGATACTGTTGGATTGGTTGGTAGACTGTATTTTGTTTTAATCAGTTATAGTTGTTATTAATTGATTCAGTAGTATGTCAGAGAACACTTTATTTGGAGAAGATATGATAAGTGGGGAGATAGAAGATGAAATTGGTGATTTTGAAAGTGAACGGCGAAGGAACATCATGCAAAACTTTGAATTTATGAAAGCTTGTGGTAAGTCTTTAACTTTATAATATCAATTTATTTATTTCGTTTATTTGCTAAGGGACTGCTCTAAAAATCTTGTAAGGCTCTAAAAGTGCTAGCCTGGGTATCCATTTGACGGAACCCGTCTATAAAAGTGCAGGCGTAGTAAAAGGATTTGACGAAAGCTGTTTTAAAAAATTCAAATTTAAGTTTGGGCTAGTATAATGTAATGTTAACATTTTATACATTATATCAAACATCAGACAGTCAATGGTCGTATAGAACCCACATTCATGGGATACATCGATTGCAGTATAAAAATGATTTCTTCTGCCAAAACACACCTTACATACACATTTACCTTTTCTTAATAGACAACTTTCCGTGGGGTCGCCTCGATGGTCTGACAGCCCAATGAATGGTCCGACACCCCGATGGTCTGACACCTCGATGGTCCGACACCCCAATGGTCCGACACCCCAATGGTCCGACATCCCGATAGTCCGACAACTAATTTTAACCTTTTATTTCCCCTATTTACCTAAAATATTTCCCCGATTATTTTGTTTATATTTTCCCCTGTAAATTTACATTTTTAATCATTCCTATTCAAACCATCTTTCGCGTATTGAAAACAAATTCTGGTAAAATCCCATAGTTAAATTAGGTATTTTTGGACTAAAAAACATATTCGCGTTTTGAAATCGACCCATTTTTTGCGTTTTGCTGATTTGAAATTTTCAAAGGTGGCAAAAACGCGTAACGCATATTTTCTCTGTTTGTCTAACTCTGTCTTCATAGAAAACTACCTTATTACAAAAAACTAAAAGGGCAACAAAATATTTTCTTCCAAGTTTATGCCCTGCCACAGTAAAATATAAACAAAAAAATCATTAATTCTACGTAAATCAGGAAAAAATATGAGGTAACCCAACGGGGTGTCGGACCATCGGGGTGTCGGACCATCGGGGTGTCGGACCAATGGGGTGTCGGACCATTGAGGGGGACCCCTTTCCGTTAGGCATTAGAGCTGTCCTGTTGGCTTGACCCTCAATATCCATGTAATTAAGGGTCACACAAATCTATCTTACCAATATTTACAATAAAAAACTGGAGCACTTCATCTCTTCTTCGTTAACGATTATGTGCGCGCACATCGACAAGATTGTAACATAAAACTACCCTGTAGTTGGTTAAAAAGCAGGTGGTTTCTTTTTACTTTAAGGCTTAGTCTACATTTATATATAGATTTTAGCCTTTAAGTTCTGGTAAGTGGTAAGACATTTTTTAATTGGCCAATTTAATTTAGTAAGATTAGTTGCCTTTCCGTGCATGTAAAGCATTATAATACTATCACTGTATCAGTCAAACTGTAATTAGTTTTGGGTAGTCTGGGGAATTGATCAATAAACAGAAGTAAAGATATATTTTAATATAAAATGAGACATACAGTTTAAAGAGTAGGAGAGTAAATGTGTTTAAAATAGTTACATCATCAACATCAAAATGGTGGTTTCTAACAGAAAGTCGTCTATTGCCCAGCAAATAGCTAAAAAGAGCAGCCTTGTTTTTTCTTCACCCGCCAAATTTAGTTTTTTTAGCCATCCGCCAAATTTAACTCCCACCAAATTTAATTTATTTTGTCATCCGCCAAATTTATTTAGTTTTTCAATTTTTTTAATGTAATTTTGCATTAACCTGTATGGAATCGCAATTTTAGTTAAAAACATCAACTTTGTCATTCATAATAGCTGCAAGAGGATAATTGGTATTATATTTTTCGCCATCTGCCAAATCCGCCAAATTTAATTTAATTTGGCCGCCAAATCAGCCAAAGTTTCTTCCCTTAAGGTATATAATTTCCTAATTTATGTATAAATTTGGGGTGTGTTTATAGGCTAATCTAGAGTACTAAAATTTCAAAAAAACTTCTGGCCCGTCGGCCCCAACTTAAGAGGGGCCTCCTCAGTCACTAAATATTTCAGCCCCTCGACTTTAAAAATGAATTAAACTTCTTTATATGTACCAAGTTTTTGTAATCCTAGCAACGTTAGAACCACCACATCTTATCAGCGTCCCTTTTTTGCTATTTTCAACGCTTTGAAATTAATTAAAGGGAAAAGGATAAACCATGATATTTTCCAGCGAATAAAAATATTCTCTTCCTTGGCAGAGTTTTGCTTTGGATTATGTCATTTTGCTTTGTACTGAAATGACTAGACAACCATACTTCTTGTGGTTGAAGTTGGGGGCTGGAATATTGTACGTCTAATAAGGCTGGAATTTTGAAAGAGTGGACGTACTCTGTATAATATTTTTTAGCAACTGTTTTTCCATATCCTTTTAGATGAAGTTAGAAGTAGGCATTATAAGCCAGGGAAATGAAGTTTTATTACATTAAAACATTTTTTTCCTTTGACCTGAAAATCCTTGAAACCCTTGAATTTTGAAAATCAACCCTTGAATCCCTTGATGATGATAAAATACCTGCAGCCCCTATTGAAGGGCATCTCGCCTGCTGTTTCTAGAATAACAGTTTTACTAACTTCCTTCATATTTCATAATGCGGACAAAAAATGTCATACATCCAAAAATTTAAAGATTATCAGTATTCAGTACTCCTTGAAATCCTTTAGAATGGCTTGAATGTTCAAACAAAATGCAGTTAAAGACATATATATAACCTTTGTTTATTTACTCAACAATAGGTAATAATTAATAAATAAATATTGTTGTTGTCAAGATGCAAATGTAACAGTTTGCATAAAAGAACCTTATAACATGGTGCTGAATCTTGTAATCTCTGTTATATTCCGCTTCTGATCACCTGCTACAATTTTGTATTTTCCGTCCACCTGACTCTAATTCTGGAAAACACCATGCCTTTAAAAAAGACTGTCTTGGATTACTTTGACATGGACAGGAATATTATCTTTGAAGAGAATGATCTAGACCCAGACTGATGCCTTGATCCCTAATTCTAAAATGAAAGATCTTTTGAGTTGTCCCCACAGTCAAATTTACTAAATGACAAATCAAAACAAAAGTAAAGCCCTGGATTACTGCTGGAATTCTGAAATCTATCACGTAACAGGATTTTTATTCTCGTAAATTCATTGAATAAAGCTTGCTTTAAGCAATAAATCCTGAAATCAAAACCGAATTCTATACCACCTTTAAGTCTGGTTAAATGTTCTTGTTAAAGAAAGCTGAGTTTTATTTTCTTCAATTATTTCACTAGGTTTACCTGTGAAACCAGTTTGTTTTGAAGAGAAAAGAGAGAAAGTAGATATTGAAGAAAGATTTGCATACTTGAGTGATGAAGATTCTGACGGTGAAAATAAAAGTGATGATGATTGGTATCCAGGAACAAAAACATCAAGTAAACCTCAGAAAGATATTGATGATATTGATATGTATAAGAGAAAATCATTATATATCAGTTTAAAAAAAATTGAAATAGAAAGACTGAATATAAATAGGTATTTGTTTGTATTTAGGTAAGAATGTATCGCTGCTGTCCAGAGGCAATTCAAATTTCAACTTATATCTTGAAACAAGATTCGTGTGATTTGATTATTTTACTCGTTTATTTAACTTTAAAGGATATTAGTTATCTGTGTATTTGAGTTTTGTTTTATATATTTGTTTGTTTGTTCGTTTAGCAGAAAAGCTGATTCAGTCAGAATCAACAAGTGAAAGAGACAGGATAGAAAAGGTATATTACAGGCTACAGTGGAATCTCTCTATATTGAACAAAAAGATTGGATACCTGTGTGCTCTCGAATCTAGTTTTATCCCTGAAGACAACAACCTTTTCGGGCGAAATGGTTTTCGATTTAAACGGCTTCTTTATATTTTATGTTTTTTTTAGAATTATAAATGAGAGTGTACTTTAAAACATGTAAAAGAATGTTAAATCTTTTGTTGTGCAGTTATTGTGAATATTTTCTTAAGTTGAGCGTTCAGTTAGTAATTAGTCAGATGTGAGTTTTGCCAATCAGTGATAATGAATATTAAATAATATAATTGAGGAGATTTCGATGTGCGATGTGTTGTTTCAAAATATAATCCTTATCTCTTTTTAATATTGTGTAGTTACTACCAAAAGCATTTACTGATCTCAGCAAGGAGGTATTTCTTATTTATACGTTTTTTATTTTAAGTCTACGACTACGAAAAGCTTCACGAAAAATAACCAACAACCAGTGCGTCAACGCCAGAGACAAAGTAAGAACGAATTGAAAGAAAAAACTCGAGAACATGAAGTGGTCCCAACAATAAGCCGATATCCAAAACGTGGAAGTAGAAAATGTTATAAAGAGCAAGAAGTGCCCGATGAAGATCACTTTTTATGTAAGTTGACTTCCAGTAGTGCACAAAAAAAAGTTGTTGAGTGGTCACAATGTCCTTCATTCAAAATGAAAAAGGGTTATATAGCTTCCTTTCTCCCTTTCTGATTTTGCTTTCTCAGAAACTAGTCCTTTAAGTTTACAGGGTGTCACAGGAAAAAATGGTATGCTTTGGTTGCTTCTATGTAATGACAGTAAACTTAGTAGGTTGAGATTATGATGACGGCAATGAGGACTGGGACAAATCAATTCTTCAGGAATTAGAAAAAAACGAATATAATGCAGGACTTTCAATAACAGAATGTTTCATTATTTAACTAAAGAAGAGAAACTCTTAAAAAGAAATCAATATTCTGTCTTCCCTGATCTTATGAACTTAAATAAATTTACCACGATGGTGTTTTGTTGTCAACGCATGGGTTTGTTAATGAGGTAGCTAAGGTTTTGAACGGAATATCTTTTAAACAAAATCATTTACGTTGTCCTTGTTGCTATTGTGTTTTATGTGGCGGTGCCAATCATGTTCTGTGATTATACCAAATAAACGGCGGGTTGTATAGTTTCTATTAAACACTCGCTTTAATGTCTTCTTTTGAGAGAAGTTCTTATAAACAAGAAACCAATATTTGGATTCCGATCTCATAAAGTCAAATATAATTTTCCACGATGTGATAATAATAAGGTAACTAATTTCCCAGTGGAATAGTTTTTAAATTTTACACGTCGTCCTTGTCGCTATCGATTGTGTACTGGCGAAAGCACCTGAATACTTTTAAAATGTCAACCATGAACTGAAGTTCATATTTTGAAAACTTGACACTATTTGAACAGCTTATTTGTTGGCAGTTAGCCGCTCCCTGGTGCATGGGTCGCGGAGCTCCCACAGGCTTTGTAATATAAATAAAATAGGCGTGTGGTACATCGCACGCCTGGGCTAGATTTTAGAGCTTTTAGGCGTGTAGTTAATCATACGCTTGGAGTCACTCCTCACTAAAGAAGACCATTTTTAGGCGTGCTTTCTAAAAGCACGTCTAGACAATTTTAAGGCGTGTGTGGAGGCGCGCGCGTGCGATCGCACGTCTTATATTACAAAGCCTGGCTCCTAGGGGTCCAGGACAATAAATGGCAAAACAAGGGGCTAGAAAGGGTTAAAAGGCACTGCGATGTCTTATTTTGAGAGAAGTCAAAAACAAGAACAACGTCAAACCGTCAGTTGTCTCAATCGTATTTATATAAGGAAAAATGCGTAGTTGTAATGCGTGCATTTCATCCATATTGGAAACTTTCATCATTCTTTTTACAACCAAAGAAGTAATTTTTTATTTTTTTACTTCTTTGTTACAACATGCGGGCGATCGGCATTGTTGGGTTTTTTTTATTTCAAATATTTTGTGCTTTGCTTTTATATTATAATAGATTGCGAAGAATGCGGAGATTTTTATTTTGGAGATTGCCCTGTACACGGTCCATTGCACCCACTAGCAGATAAAGATTGTTCTGGTTCCAACACAAACAAAAGCTTGGCAACACTTCCTGAAGGATTGGAGATTAAAGAATCAAACATATCTGGAGCTGGTCTTGGAGTATTTGCAACTAATATGTTAACCTCTGGTACAAGGTTCGGTCCGTATGAAGGGAAGAAAGTGAGACCAGATATTCCAAAGGATGATATGGATACATCTTACATGTGGGAGGTAATTTCTTACTTGTTTTTATAATATAAATATAGAATGGTAAGTAGAAGATTTTCAAATTCTCATGTTTTTAGTTCTTTACAGGAACATCGGTGTAAAACTTTGAGTTTGGATCTGAGGGCGTGTGGTTGAGGAGCTGCACTGAGAGAATTCAAGGGTTCCTAGTTCAGCGCTTCCTCGAGGCATTTGGTTGCAAAAATTGCTAATTACTGCTAATTTTATAAAGTCTTCCTGTATGTGTTAAACGGGACGAGTGGCCTCCAAGTGGAAGCAATCATACAGCACCATTAGATGGACTGAATCGTCTAGCCCAGTATAATATACATAAAATAATAAATAAACCAAAACATTTTGCTTTTTTAAAAGAAATATTGACATTTTTAGATAATGAAAGAAGGAAAAGTTATGTATTACATAAATGGAAAAGACGAAAAGTACGGTAATTGGCTGCGCTTTATCAACTGTTCAAGAAATGAATCAGAACAAAACCTGGTGGCTTTCCAATACCATGGTCAAATCTATTACCGAGCTTATAAAGAAATCAAGAAAGGCGACGAACTTTTGGTATGGTACGGTGACGAATATGCAAAAGATCTTGGAATTGTACCAGCTGGCGACGATACTGGGAAAGTTCCGAATTTAGATATAGGTAAGAATTTTTTTCTTAAGCAAATCAATATCAAAGCAATTAATGCGGTACAGAAAATAACGGGTCCCTAATTGTTAAGCAGAAATTAACTCAATCAACGAAATTCAAATTTTCAAATTATCATTGTATCAGATAAAAGAAACGAATGCAATGAAGATTTGTTAATCGAATTGACCAAAAAAGTAAAAAGCAATTTTGAAAAAAGAAATTGAAACAGTACTTAATTGTTTTTGCGTCTTGCTTAATGTCGAAATCCAGTGTAAAATTGCCACCTGTCTCCACCTGTATCTCAGCTTGCCAGCTTGCGCACGTGTGTAACGAAAGTCTGTAATTAATAAATAACAATCTATATGCTGTGTTCAGACCGACACAAAAGTTTATCAAATTTTGACACACGTCTGGACCCAAGCTTGAACCTACGCCATCCACGCAACGCAATTTAGTACACTGTCTAAGTGGCTAAAACTTTACCGGCCAAACGATTAATTCTCTTCCGACTAAAGATTTTCGATTATATTGGTAATTTGTCATTTCTTGATCCAATTAAACGAAAATCAAAAATCAAAAATTGCAAACATATAAATAGAAAAAACCCAACTGGATTTATTTTAGCGATCCGACGATTTTACGTGTTTTGGCGAGATTAATTTTAGCGAAAATGGCAAAAACTCGCTAAAATTAGTCTCGCTAAAATTTATCCCATTAAGGTAGTATTCGTTCGATATACACTGAGAACACTGAGATTTGCGAATTTTATGGATCCGTTTTATGGATGGTCGAGTGGTTAAGGAGCTGGACTTATAATCCAATGGTTCCCAGTTCAACTCTTGTGAAAATTGCTAATCACTGCTAATTCTATAAGGCTCCTCATAGGTGTTTCGCGAGATTAGTGGCCTCAAGTGAAAACAATTACAACGCTATAGGTTGTCTGGATTATCTGGACTAGCCATTATAAATATAAAACATTACATTATTATTAAGTCGACTAATATTAGTTTAGGCTCGTTGTTTTTTGTTTTTTTTATTGGGTTTACGCTCTCTTCATGGGAGATAACATGAACTGCGTACATTTGTGGCGGCCTTAGTGCCACTTTAGAGTACACAGTCTACATTTCGTGTGTTTTATATTTTTTTAATGGGATTTTCCGATTTCCGATTTTTTGCCTTGAAT
>JAUKWF010000240.1:0-14070 GCA_032356525.1 Eutonina indicans
TCAGAAGAAAACAATCGAAATTTAATCACCTTTTAAATTAGCCATTTGCTACGGTCGTTGAGCATGGTAATAATAAATATTTAATATTGTAATTATAAATCTGAAAAGAAGTATTCCCTATGGAACAAGTCATAAAGAATAAGACAAATTAAACTGTATTAATAAAAAACTGCAGTATAAAACTCGTTGTTAGAATAAATTAAATGATTTTTTATGTTTGGATTTTTTGTCCGGTTTTTTTCCGTTCACCCTGTATAGAATAACAGATCAGAGTGTATGTGTATAAAAAAATTCACTCAATGGTATATATGTAATAAAGTATGAGATGGTTCAGATTTTCATACAAGGTCATGTGTAATCTTTAATCAACGAGAGACGTACTTTTCGTACTTTGAATGAGACAAGAGTTTCAAAAGCATGGCGGGATTGAGTTTTGCGGTTGGCTGGATGTTAGACAAAAGCGTAGAATTTCAATTTCGATATATATATTTTACAGACCCGAAAACTACGGTAGACCCGTAATCCGCCGTTTGGACCCCGACTAGCAAGCTAATCTAACTAAAGCGGTCACATTTTTCTTAAGGTTTTTTCTTTTCCAGACGCAACAATTTTATTGATACAAAACTGACATAATAATATTCCATAATCCAAATGAATCCAATAAGATATTTCAAATATTTAGTGTTTTGTTCGGAGTTTCGAAAGAGCAAGGATAATGTGTGATTTCTATAGACTACAAAGAATTCTTCTTATTAATTAGAAAATGCCCTTTCCAAGCATATCATATTTTAAACATATTTACAGATAAATTATGGGGCCTCCTTTCTCTGATACACACTGTATGTGAAATGTGCGGTTAGTTATTTGAGAAAACGAGACAAAGTGATGTGTCAGCAAAAATAGACTTTTGTTAACGAGATATCGGATTCTCATGCAAGTCCCTCCAGGGAGACCTACGTAAATTAAATTTGTAAGTCGTTTGATACATTTTCTCGGTACATTGTATTTGATGTTCAGTTAAGCAAGGTTTTTCTAGAAATGTAATTAATTGCTTCTTCGTAGTTTAGATAAAATTCGCTATGCAGCGGTCTACCGGTATCTTTTGTGTAGTTATCAGCTGGTAATATAATTAACCTCTCCGATAGAACTACAAAAGAAATCTGTTTAACTTAATGCTTACTACAAAAATCCAATTTTCAGTAAAAGATTTTAGTAATCTGAAAATCAGAAGCTTCACAGTTCACAGTTTTAATTGAGGTTTTAAAAGCTATATGATTTCCACTAGTTGAACAAGTATGCGCCAAATGAAAAGGTCGCGTTCTTCTGAATTTTCATTGCCTAAGAAATTTAAGAAAACTAAAATATGATACATTATTTTTAATAGACACTTCTTTACAAATAAAGTTATATCCCTTGATTCCAAAAAAACCGTACATTGAATATTTTTATTATGTTTTCTTCCAGGTAAAAAAAAGAGAAAAGAAAGAACGTGCAATAAACATGGAAAAAAGTAATCTTCAAGTTGAAAATCAAAACTTATCAGTAGAAAATCTTCAAAACATCCAATGGAGTGAAACATCTATAGCTCTATGTGATTTTGTTCTGCTATACCCTTTACCTCAAATCGTTCAAATAGAGGAAGGTTACCATGGCGGATCTGACGAGAACTCCCTTAGCATGGGCCAGGTCTTGAAAATACACTCGTTGACAACCGAACGAAAGCTAGTGTGTCAAGACCGACACGGCAAGGAGCTTCACCTCCCAGTGCACAATCAAAAAGTTCACCTCAAACCTGAGAATTATGATACTGTCTACCAACGTGTGCAGGATCTGTCACACGCTAAACCGTTGCCTAGCTACGTGGAGGTATCACGTGGTTACTATGACGTAGACAGTGACGTCAACTACGAACTCTCTATCGAAACCGGTGAAATATTGGAAGTCATTGAAGTCAACGATTCAAATATTTTCACGAAGAGGACTCGCACAATGACCTTTAAAAACTCAGAGGGCGTCATAGTGAAAATGCCGTTTGATTGTGTGGCGGGATTTAAACCGTTGTTAGATAATCAAGTACACCTGCTTGCTGATATTGTCCCGTCGGAAACAAACGAGTACAAATATCCGTTCTACTTTCAACTGTTTAATGGGCAGGCGTTGAGCAGATACGGAGTGTTGAAAGCTACCTCAGGTTACGACGAACAGTTGATCATCGCCAGCTGTGGTCAAGGTGACAACCATGTCGTATTCATGATACCCCAGAATCTCAAAGTGAAAGTGAAAGTAGCTGTCGGAACACTACAAGAAGATCTGGAGTACGAAAACATCAAACATTCATATCACAACTTCAAATCTCTCGAGACAACGCTTCAAAAGTCGAGAAGCTTTCGCGGCCGCATGTCTTCGAGCGCGTCCGAGATAATCGGATTCCCGATCGTCAAGCATAGCGGAGGACCGGATCAGACGGAGTGGGTTACGTTCGAGCCGGAAGAGGAAGAGGATATTAAGAAGTATGTTCCGCAGATGAATGATGTGGATGAAATTACGGTGGACCCTTCTATCTTGCAGATGTCTATCAACGGAGTTGGTGGCGAGGAGGGAAGTGCAAAGGCTTCACACAACAATAGCAACCCAACACAGCTGTCTAACGTTACCATCATCTCCTCAACAGACAGTACAACGCAAACAGAAGATAGCACACTTGAGCATCGTAGAGAGGTTGGAGAGATGAGCGCTCAAAAAGTGGCCGATACACTCAAATCGCTGAATATGGAGATACATGGCAAGAAGTTTTTGGACAATCAAATTGATGGTGATTTACTGTTGAACTTGAGTGTGGAAGAGTTTCAGGATTTGCATTTGACGAAATTTGAGATTAAGAAATTGCTAAGATTCATAGATGGTTGGCGTCCTAAAATGGAGTGAAACTTTAGTATCTGAAAAACAAATTGTTTGGTACTCTTTACTGAGAACAATACAGGGTGACCTAAAAAGAACTACCTTGATACTGACTTCGTTATTTTTACAAACAGAGATATGTTTAAAGAATACCGTATTTCCTCTGATAAGCGCCGCCCTCTTTTAAGCGCCGCCTTATTCTAATTAGCGCCGCCGCGTATTTGAGGAAATACGGTAGGGAAGGTTTTTTAGACTCACGCTGTAAATTGAAGAATATCAGTATGCGACCATCATTTAAATCACTTTTTCTTTGTGAATGTCACGATAATTTACCTATCCTATATTATTAAAAAGGAAATTATGCATTTTATATTATAGAAGAAATTGATATGGAAAGTAAAAAAGAAAATAATAATTTTGAAAAGAGAAATATTTTACGCAAACTTTTTATAACAAGAAAATTATATTCTTAGTTATTATACGAAATATATTGACTTCTTTGTTATTACATACACTATAGGACTCTCTAAAGTTAACACTCACATAAAAAGATAATTACAAGGTTCTTTGTCAACACCAACTCAGAGTTAGATAAAATGATAATCTGATTACAACTGTTTATAAAATGGGATTTGGTGGAGGGTATGACCGCATACCTTAGATACTGCCCACTTTTTTTATTTATCCCATTATAGTACCTTATCGGTCCTTTTTACGCCACCCCTTAAATTTTGGCATACCGCCATGTAGGGCCGTGTACACAAAAATACAATGCTTTCAGCCGATTTTTCCATAATTAAGCAAAGTTTTGAGAACAGTTAGTTAATAAAAATCTGAAGGTTTTCAATATTGGTCCTAAAACAACAAAAATACGGCTTTTCATAAATAAATAAATAATGAGAAAGTTAGCAACTCTTGCCTCGTTTCCGTGATATTACGTAATTATTCATGAAAAGAAAAGCTGTATCATGATTTATGAAAAGGCGCATTCAAACAGAATTCAGTGAGAAACACTTACGGATTTTTCATAAAATAACCATTTTTTACCCTTTTTATACGCCGGCCCTTTCAACGGTAGACTGGAATTGAGTCTGAATTTCCTCTGATAAAATCTCGAAAATACAATATAATTTTTTCTTTCTGAGCTGGAAAGCTAATCTGAAAGTTAAAGGATTTTGGCATGTTTTCCAGGCTAGACGTTGAATGAAATAATTTTGAAAGCTTGAAAACAACGCTTGAAAAAAAAATTATAATTATGTAGGTTGAATTGACTTTTTTATATGACATTTTCATATCGACAACTTTTGAACTGATGTTTTTAAAAAATTCAAAGTCAATTTTCTGATTAAATTTCATCTATTAGCTATGAACTATATAAACCTAACTAATTTGCATTATTGTTACAAATAAATTGATTTGGCCATGCATAATTAATGAGATTGGCCACAAAATTCCAAAGGGTATTTCAAGCACATTCTAGATATCGTAATGTACAAGGTATTTTTTAGGTTCAGAGAATAGAATTCTTATTATGGCGACTAAATCAACAGGCACTCAGGCTTCATTTTAAAAGCATTGTTTCGCCAGGTTTCTTATATAAAAAACGTGTATAAACAAAGGTTTTTTACTAGTCTCGATGGAGGAAATTATTTCAGATGATACTGATACCAATTTGAGAAAAAAAGTCTTAGGGGAAATTCTCTTGAAATAACTGTTCAATAAATAACGAAGTCAGTTACGTACATAACAGTTACATCAAATATCAATCAAAAATGTCAACAAAATATGACATTGACATATGGCATTATTGTCAGTATAAAATTTCAGTCTCAACTTTTAGTTTTTCATCAACATTTTTATACCATACATACTATTATATTATAAAGAAATCAAAATCTCATTTGGATAAAACGAATTGCTAAAGTTTAGAAAAGGCACCAACCACATGACTCATAGCAGAAATATTGAACATTTTTCCTAAATCCATGATTTAACAGTTTTTCTCTTCTTCTCGTTGCATTCTACTCGGTTTCTCAAAGAAAAGTAAGTTGCATTTTCAAGTAAGTTAAAGTTAGTTAAAGTTAAGTGGAAAATCAAGGAATGGGTTCATAAATAAAAACCGAAATGACGTAATAGCCTTTGGAAAGCACTCAGGAATGGTAAGGTTATGTAAGAGGGATTCCTAATAATTACCAGCGTCATCAAGTATATGATTAAGTTTAGTTTACATTAATTTAATGAAAAAAAGCTCCCCACATTAACGTAAAAATTTCAAATAAAAACCCAAATGATTGTTAACTCCCAAATTACGCAAAGTTTGCGCATTTGCCTCTCAAAAGGCTCGTGTTTTTAAGAATTGCTAAGAAACTTTAGAGAATTTTAGAGAATTTTAGAGATTTAAATTTGATATTTGAGAAAAAAAGGGTCCTTCTGAGGAGGTTCCGTTTTATTTTATTTTTTAAGGCTAGAAATCCCCTCCCCCTGTTTGACTTTATCAGTCCCGTTTACTGGATTTCAATTTTATCGAAATAGTACGGTAGAAATAATAACCTTATTTGCGATGAAGGGTATGACAAAAGGTTCTCCTCCATTGGGTTTATTGATGTTTATCTGTTTCAACATGTATACCCTAGCTTAATCTAAATAATATGCAACATTATGCAAAATATTTCAAAAGGACGAAAAATCAACAATTGTTTACTGGATAAAAGTTGATTCTTATTACATATGTATGATGTATAAAAACACATCTTTTGTCTTCGCAAATCTTAATGTCAACGGGAAAAGTGACGTCAATGTAAACGTCAGCAAACGACGTCGTTATAGCGTTCAAACAACGCTCATACAACGTACACGACGTTATTCGGATGTTGAAATGGCGTCGTTTGCTTCCATATGTAAATGTTAGGATCATACATAACGTATAAAAATAAGGGCTGAAATAGATATAAATAAAAACGTACCATAAAAGTAAACATAGATGTACTGTGCTTGGTGTTTTTGAGTTTCATTCTATAAACAGTAAAAGATCAAAGTCTGAAGGCAATGCTTATTTTTCATCAAAATGGAAGAAGAGAAATTTATTTAGCACCTTTATGGGACGAATAAACATTGAGAGAAGTAAAAATTGAAAAAGGATTTGAATATTCATAGTAAAAAATAATTGTTTGATTGAAAATGATGCTGATGATTTGGTTTACATTAATTTTAGTTGCTCTGGTAAGAATTTCTAAACATCTCTTTTTGAAGATTTTTAAGTCGCAAGCATTAATAGTCGGGTTTCTGATACATAATTATAATGAAATGATTACTTTAAGATTTCTAAAGCAAATCTAAGTCATTAAATTTGTATTACATACAAAATTAAGATATTAAGATATGTTTTAAGAAGCGTTATTATTATAGTATTACTTATTAGAGTCTACTGATCAGATTAAATACCTTTTTCAAAATTGCGAGCTTTCAAGCGAATTGGAGTACATAGATTTTGAACGGTCAAGAAGCGGTACAATTTTTGACCGGTCAAAATACGGGGTTAAGCGGTAAATCGTATTTCACACCGGTCATTTGACCGGTCTATCGTAAATCACACCGGTTCTTGACTGATCAAAATCTATGTACTCCAAATCGCTTGGAAGGTCACAAATATTAATCTAAACGTTTCTCTATTTTATTCATCTTTCAGTCATTTTGCAAATGTGGAAAGATATTGACAGTAACAGTAAATGAGTACGAACATGGTGATAAACGGGTGAATAAAGAGGGTCGCAAAATATGCAGAGGATGCACTATATTTTTAAATGTTTCCATCAACCCTTCGAAAGACAGTACCCAAGTCATCACAACAACAACTAATTCTTTCAAGTTGGATGGAGAATCTAAAGAAAATATATATCCTATTACTGGATCGTTGAAACTTGATTTACAGAATTACAATGTAAGTTGTTCAAATCAAAACTTTTTCTACAGTATAAGACACAGAGAGATTACCAAAGAGAGATTACCAGAGAGATTAAGAAAGAGACTAAATTGTAATTCCTTCTCCTAAATACTTTTAAATCAATCTCCCTACAGCACATTTATTCGTGTGCGTATTAACGAGTGTAAGAAATCATTTAATAACATGCTGATAATTTGGATGTTAAATTTCGTTCCTTTTAGAATTCCTTCCAAATTGAAGTTCTACCTGCCGAACAATCCCCTCCTTCCCTGTCTACTTTTTTACGTAATGTGTTTTGCACAGAGCTTCAATAATCTTAGTTAAGTTGGTTCTTATTTTCGATTCCCGAATAATTTACAGGGGAAAAATAGACGGGTTTAAATTTAGCAACATACAATTTTGTTGACAAAAAATCTGGTTAGACAGCCTGATACCTATATTTTTTATACGTTCTGTTGCTAGGATAATTTCGACATGAATACCATAATTTACGCCAATGGTAAAGAATGGGACAGCATTTCCGGACAGTTCGCTGCTGTTAGCAACACACAACTGCAATATGGCGAGATAGAAAATGACGACGGGAGAAAAATACGCTTTAGTTATAAGTAAGATAAATTTGATGCGTAACAAAAGGTTTCATAACAACTCGATATCGAATGCTCGCCAGGGGCGGATCCAGAGCCCTGCTACTATGTTCATGCAGATAGAAATACATCACTTTACAGATTTGAGCAGGGGTAAGATTTAATTCTGTATCCGCCCCTGTTCGCATAGGTTTTATCGAACATCTGCACCACTGTTCCAACATACTCAACTTTGCACGAGTGGTTACATTGCATAAAATTGATGTTTTAAAATTTACTGCTGTAAAAAGCTAACGACTCGAATAAAAGATTTACTGTTATTCGTTTGCTCATTTTTAGTTGCTCGTCTAACCCTTCTTTGGTAATGGGGATCATAGTGGCAAATCTAGGGATGGTGTTCTACTACAGGAGGAGAGCAAACAGCAAAGATGTCATTAAGTATAGAATTGTGTAAAATTTCAACTACAGCTCACGCCCCCCCCCCCCCCCTTGTAGTAGAACGCTAGCCCTAGATCTGCCACTGGGGAAGGCTAAAACATATAATTTAACATTCATCACTTTTGTTTTCAGAGTTACATGTGACAATACAAATGAAGTCTTGCCTAATTGCAATGTTAAAGAAGGTATTCTTTTTGTACTACTATATTTAAAAACACGCTAGATTAACCTGAAAAAAAGTATCTAACAAATATTATGATAGCCTATAACACAGCATTTGCTTTACACTTACCTACCGTATTTAAATATACGTGACATTGCAAGCGATTTTGAGTACATAGATATTGACCGCTGAAGAACCGGTTCATTTGACCATTCAAACAAATTAAATGACTGGTGCAAATTTTTCTTCCATCAATAAACAACCGATCATTCCTAAATTTGTCCGGTTATCATCAAGCGGTGAATAAATGTACCGCTTCTTGAGCGGTCAAAATCTATGTACTAAAAATCGCTTGGAATGTCACATATACGTTAAAATTGATCATTTTGTTTCTTTCATTATTTTAGAAACAACTTCTTTTTCTGCGTTACTTATCACAACAAGTTTTCCAGTCACATCTCTGGCAACGGCTAAGATGGTAACTGCATCAAATACCTCGATACAATTAATTATCACTCAAACTATATCATCTTCAACAAATGCGAACATCAGCAGCAGTATTATGCTTCCATCTTCAGTTATGGTAATTGAAAGAATCTCGAGCTCTATCGCCACCAGTCTTATGCTTTTATCCTCAACTGATGCAGCAACTAAAAAGATTGTTTACTCTACTGTCAATAACATACTTAATTCAAGCATCATGCCTTCATCTTCATTAGCGGTTAATGATAAAAGTTCAGTACCATTATCAGCAATTATAATAACAACTGCACCATCCCACCACATAATACCAATATCACCGAGAACAAAATCACTACAGAGATCGATGCTTTCTTCAAATACCACACACTGTATCACTACATCATCAATACTGTCAACATCTTCTTTAAGCCCAATGACGCCAATGATTTTGTTCACCTACTTCGTTTCATCAGATTCACCAAGTTCATTTACTACAACTATTGATGAACATTCAAGTCAGAGAAGTCACATCTCCAACCAATCTACAAACTCACCGACCCTAAAGACATCTGTATCCAATAGAAATGCTACGACCTATCCATCGTTGTCACTGAGATCTTCTCCAGCAAGTATTTTGATATCAGTTATCCCCTTGAATACACTGATGACAACAATAAAGAAGAAACAATCAATTTCAGTAACGACACAAATTCAAAGCAATTTTACTGTCCCAACGTCCTCGCCAATACAAAACAAATCAAGAATACGTTCTACCAACTTTAAATCGTCAACTCGTGTGCTCTCGTCAAACCCATCAACAACAAATTTTGATGGACAAACAAGTTTGAAAACAGAGTTGACAATAACCACCTCAAGAGAAAAATTAAGCTCCTGGGACAAATCAATAACACCGACAGATATTGTATTAGTTAACACCGTTAGGACGAGTACTGTACGTTTGGAGACACAATCAATAGTAACTACATCACCATTAGATGGAATCAAAACTAGTAGCAGCTATATAAAGTCATTGGTGACTACTGAATCACTTCACACCTATTTGAATCCATCATCAGCAAAACCATCTAATGTAATCATCAAAACTAGTAGCGTACGTCTGATTCTTCCGCCAACAGGAACACCACTAACAGTGAAAAAAGAATTCGATTTATTACAGCTCATCTTAATTATCGCTGCTAGTGTTGCAGGCTTGCTGGTCATTTTGTTGGTTTGTTGCTTATGTTGTCAACGTAGAAGGTATTGATCATTTTATGTTGATTGAATCCTCAATAGCATTGCTAGGAACTAAGAAGTGTTATTGGCGAAAGTTTGAAAATTAATGTTTTAATCAAAACTAACAACCCACAACATCATCGAAAAGGCGTTTGAAATAATGTTTTTGCACTTACATTTTGTGAATGACTGGGATCAAGTAGTTGTTGTAGACATAGAGAGATTATTCTGAATTCTGTTTAAGAATTTTTTGTCGAAGTAAACTAGATAAATGTTTCCACAGCGCCGATTTAACGGTGATGTTTAGATCATGCCTATTGAAGTCTTTTATGGCCTTTTATATGTGAAAAATTGTTATTTATGTTTTTGGAAGCTAGTAATGAAACAGAACCTCTATTCTACAAATTATTAAAAATTATATTTAATGGATCAAGTTGTGTGTATTAACTGGTGTTAGTCAAATTCCTTTGAAAAGTTGAACATGAAGAAAAACCTCTACTGCTACTCTTTTATTTTTTTTTAATGTTAATCATATTTGTATATTTTGTAGGCTACAAAAGAAACTTGATGAACACGATACACAAATACAAGAACTTCACGAACTTCGTGCACAGTTATCAAACAACAACAACAATAGCAATGACTCGTCACTTCGTGGAAGAACTTTCTCCAACATTTCATTGGATAATGAAGCTCACCATCGCCACCAACACAACAAAGAACTGATGGATCAGCAAGGAAGTGAATTCATTGGATTTCATAACGAAATGTTTCAACCTGATGTCAGTAAGTGTAGTCGATTGCAAGGTAAACGTCCTTCAATAGGACCAAATGATGATCTGTTAGCGAGCAAAGGAAGAGGCTTGCAAAGAAGTCAAAGTAATTTAAAACGTATACCATCCTCTGATGATGAGGAAGGTTTTCCATTACCTCCTTTTGAATTGATGAACCCAGCATATGTACAACCAACACATACAACAATGATCCCACCACCTCCTCCTCCACCCCCACCACCTCCACCACCACCACCAATAAATACGCAACCAAACTCAAATGCTAATAACAATACAACAGCGAGACGACAGAAATCTCCACACATAGAAGCACCAACATCACCATTAACATCACTTCTGGATGAATTTAAAATGAAAGTCATCAACAGAAAGAACAATGATGATAATGATGACTCTATAGATAACAAAACAGTCAGGGCTTCCACACTTTCATTTGGAGGAGGAAAAGAACAAAGTGGTGTTTTGAAAACAATTAGAAGCTCTACAATGTCTTCACCAAGAACACTACCGAAACCAACCAAACGTAAAAGTGTTACGTTCAATGTTGAACAACAACAACATCAGGATGAAGATGAATTTACAGGATTTCTTAATAAAACATTCAGTCCTGATTTTACGGAATCGAGCAGCCATTTATGATGAAACAACCCTGAGAAACGCAAGACTTAAACACAACACTTGGGAAACAGTTAGTTACCCACGAAAGAGTTCATTAAAAAAGAGTGCTTTATGAGTATTTTTTGAAAATGCCGTCGTTTTAAATCTTTGTAGTACCATATTTGACAGATGGTTTTTTCTATGCACTTTATTGATTTTTCTAAGCTACAGAAACGGGCTAACGGTGACGATGATGTATTTACAAAATAAAGAATATACTTCTGCTCAAAAGTACTATGGTGAATAATCATTTTGCCAAATTTTTATTTAATGACTTTTTCCTATGTAAAGGTAAAGTACATATTTACGATTATATACGAGAATGGTATACTTGAAAGGAAGAAACTTTCACGGTTTCGCGTTTTTTGGCCCTTTCCCAGTTTATTCCCGCGAAATATTTCAAAAATTCCTTTAGAAGTAAAATTTAAAGAAATTCGTCAGTTTTTCTGTTAATCGAGTTTCTAATCCTGACCCTTCAAGGGCATTGAAACTAAAAATTCGAAAAAAAGACAAAATCTGCAAAATAATGGAAATGTTATTCAAAAATAGGCCAAAAATCAAAAAAAATTAACTGGCAATGATTTTAATTTCTGTAAATACGAAGTAAAATATTTGTATGTATATTATTGTATAATGTATTTCTTTATTAATTATATTTCATTATTTCTACATTGTTAATTGTCAATTTGAATTCAATAATATTTTTTGTAGACTGCAAGTATATATTTGTGTATTCACGTTTCAAAACCTCGCAGTTTTGCAGTGTTTCCATCATAAATAATAAGTAGTCTGTTACACCCTTAGGGACTAAAAGCGTTTATTTGAAAATATGTCATCTTCCAAAATTTCTGTGAGAGGGCATTCAAAAAGTACATTCACTCAGATTTTCCGAAATTTGATTCTGATTTCCCTTGCTTGTTTTTTTTTTGAAAAAATATTAATTACCTCCTACCTCCGAGCTACCCACATTTGAGCAAACATACTGTAATTTTTACCACCATTACTAGAGATACATTCAAGGATACAGGATTAGATTTTACCTCTTCTCAGATGCAAAAGTGATCATTTTTGTCGGTGATAATATACAGGGTTCAGAGTGAGTTACTGAAAAATGCAGTTGTTGATCCTCAGCCTTTGGAAAATCTTTTGCATTTTCATTATATTATAAAACGTAATTAATACTCATCGTCCTTCGGTTTGTACCTTATCAAAACTTGGTCTAACAAAAAATTTCCAAGACTTTTCCCTGACCAATAGAGAAATTTTAACAACTTCCCTGACTTTTCCAGGTTTCCCCTAACTTTTTTCAATTTCAGTCCTTTTTCCAGGTCCACTCTGAACCCTGCATATACCAAATTTTACCCTCGATTTAGCAGCATAGAAAGGGGTTCTGGATTCGTCTTTGTTATCTATCATTATATCATTTGTAACAGAAAGTGAGAAAGATAAGTACTTTATGATTGTTTTCTTTTACGGGTAATTGATTAAAAAAATTGATTTCTCTTTACTCCTAATACAAAATTCTCTCACTACAAACAGAAACAAAAAAAACAACGGAAAAACATTTGCAAGAAAGTGTTTATAGAAATATTACATCACATGTTTCACGTCAACTACTCTTTATGTGTGACGACCCCGATTTCTGCTAGAAAGTTCATTCATCTTTCAACGAAATTTACCATTGGAAAACCATTTGATTCACGCCCAAACAACCAGATGTATCGACATTGAACAACGGTCGTGTGCTGACAAGGTACAGACTATCTACTTCTCGTTTTTTTTCTTTTTGTATACGCAAATAACAATTAACTCTAGGCTCGTTCTACGGTTTCATCCAACCAAATAATAGCGTTCTGTGTGCATGCGCATAGCATGAACCACAGTGATACAGGTAAGAACAAAATGCTACACATTATGTATCACCTAGCCTGTACTCGTTCATAAAATAGAAGGTATGGAACACAGCCCTGTTGATGCTTTGTGACTTGGTTCACGTTAACAGGTTTAATGTTGTTATCATCGAAAAGCACCCAACCAAACGGGTTGCCATGGTGAACAGCTGCAGTATAATGGCCACCAGCCGCGTGCTTACCATGATGGTATACAACTAAAACAGAAGATGAAACAAATTGAATGTATTCAACATTTTTAAGCAGAGTAGCTTTAGAATTATATTGCGAGAAAAACGTTACTTGCAACCACAATTGAAAACACGCGACAGATCTGTCCGCCCATTCGCATATCCTTTCTATAGAAGGCACTTATACAGGTAAGGGGGTCAGGTAAGGTAAGGGGTCAAATATTCCGAAACAATATCTATCTTGTTGCGTACAACAGGGAAGGGGGAGGGGTTTCCTTTTTATTTCCATCCCCTAATATAATTCAAAGGACTAAAATTTTAAAGACCCTGGCAGCGGACGAAAAAAAACAAAAGAATGTTTGAGTAATTCGTATAAAAAATGAATAAAATGATCTTACCAGCACATAATTTATAGTTTCGAGATGAGACAGGTATTTGTGATTTCGCATTGCTTGACAAAATATCTGTAAAAAAAAATGCGTATAACTTTAAGTAAATACATGGGCCAACAATTATGTCAAATAAAAGGGTATTATTGAACAAGCAAACTTTAGAAAATACCGTTATTGGTAGGATGGTAATTCTTATGCTCTTTCAAACGTTCAAGCGATGGAGAAAAGAATTATAAAAATGTTAATCTTGTACAATATAGAAAGAAGAAATGATGATATTCAAGTACCTTAGAATAGGTAAATTGTATAACATGAAAGAAAAAGTTATACTTTAAGGGGATTAAATTTCGCGGGGATTAAATTTCGCGGTTCAGGCCATCCGCGAAATTTAGATATTTCGCGGGGATTTAATTTCGCGGATGGTTT
>JAUKWF010000241.1:2391-14069 GCA_032356525.1 Eutonina indicans
GTAAAATATGGAGGATGTTATCACGTCGAGAAGGTTTTCATTATGATGGAGATTGTTATCAACGAAGCATGATATGATGGAGAAGTGCCACAGATTGAATCAATGTTGTCATAGACGAAAACATGTATTGAAATCCCATGGAAATGTTTATATTTCGAGAAGGACATATTGCTTCTTGATCAATGAAGCATGTTATGATTGAGAAGTGTTTTTAGAGCTGATAGACGAACCAGTAAGAAAGTTTATTATGAAAGATGATGATATTTATGAAGAGAATAGTGACAACACCATTTTCTTTGATAACAATCTAAACATTTGTCATTTGTGAATTTCAGATTTTCCCATGCTACTTAGACACCAATTGTTGATCAATTTTTGATAACTGTTCGGTAAACCCCAGCAAATAAAAACGACATTATTGAAACGCCGAATCAACATTCAATACGACGTTCGATTTAAGAAGGAAGAAAATTTATAATTGACGAGATTCTTAAAGAAATAGGAAATGGAAGATTTTGATTGCACTGAAGGGGAAATACATGGCAATGAACGTGCCATTAGAACACAATATATCTTTTTATTAAATACATTTACTTTCATTCAAACGTCCAAATAACGGCCGAAGAATGACGTATAGGAATGTTTTTTGGACGTTGAATGCAAACTATGGGATGCAATCTCATTCATCAAAGTATAATAATTAATTCGTACAAATTAATAATTTCCTCTCAATGCCTTTCTCTTTTATCCCACGCAGTAGAGAACCTGGCAACTCCTAGCAATGAATACGACAAGTAATAAAGTAATATATTTGAAGCTTTATTTTAGATACAATATCTTAACAATGAATTACCAATTTCATCATTAACTTCCCGTTCAAGGATAATTATCAAACGTAACTGTCAAAATTAAATGCGCAAATTTTTTTATATCAGTAAAAAAAGAAAACGTTTTTTGTTTACACACACAGGTTTTCCTGTGTTTCGTTTTCCTTTGCAAAGAGATTAAAATTGTTATCATTACGCAATTCCCAATAACCTGACCGACAGGAGACGTTGTAAGGATGATTTGATGGATTGGTTCTAGTTTGCGAGATTCAAAGTGAAATAACTTAAAAGAAGCATGTGGCATAGCCAGAAAGTTGACTATTTTCACCTCTCCACGTTTGTTATCAAAATTTTACTGAATCGATGTTTAAAAAGGCAAGAAAGATATTGTTGGTGTTGAGATTAGTATCTGATGTGGCGTTGTCACTTGGTTTTTAAAAATAAACTTTTTTAACAAACTCTGTAAAAGAGAACATATTCTAGAATTCGAATCAAAATTCTTAGAATGTTTCAAAGTTTACATCTTCTTTATAGCATACTACATATATACAGTAGATAGAGATAATATTTACTTATGGCATATGACACCGTCCTCTCTTATTATTTTCAATTTATACCATCTGAGTACAATTCAGTTTTAAGGAAAAGCCAACTTACAAGAAGCTTCCAAGCTTTAGCATCCATGAACACACCAAATTCATAAGCATAGCGTACACATCAGCCAATGATTTCTATTAGTCATAATTTCTATATATGTCAATATGAGAGAGGATGATAATAATGATTGAAGTAGCCTTTTAACGCAATATCCCGTATTACTATCTCTTCAAAAGCTCTTACGACATCCTTGAGTTTATACTACACATAAAAGCTATATTTGACTGACCACGCTATAAACAAAATTTCTAAAGATGGAAATGTCTGCAAAAGCTGCGGGAGTTAAAGCTTATACCAGCGAATCTTGAGGATGAAAAAGTTATAATGACATAAGTGTAAGATCAGGTGATAAACGAAGGGCGGTTGTAGACAATTCTTCACTTTTTTTCAATAGCTTTGCTGTTTTAGCACTACATAACGTCAGTCAGCTCGTATCGTCAAAAATGTCCAAAATAAATTGATAGCTTTTCAAAACAACCCTATAGCACCTAAAAGGTTTTATGAGATTTATACTTTTTAGAACAAATAGTACACTGTTGTAGCAACATTATTGGCGAAGCTCTTAGTTTTTCAGGGTCGAGGGTACTGCAAGTACTATAGGGTTAGTCTGCGGTATTTTTCGTGACAGGCGTTTTCCACAACAAAACATCAAATTACTGTCTTACCAGAAATTTCACCTAGAGCTAATAAGTTACATATATTAAAATGGCCAAGGAAAATGTAGTTTCTACAATTTTTTATGTAGCTAAAATTATTACAAACATATCTATCCGTCCAAAAATACGACTTTTACTTTTTAGTCTATTTCATAAGGTTCCTATAAACTTGATAAATTGTGAAAAATGAGTTGAAATTTATTTTTTCTTTATAATGGTGACACATAAAGTAACAAGGAAGAAAGCAATTCATCACAAATAAAACATCTGTGTATATTGCGTAATATATAGATGACCTCAATTCCATTTTATTCAAATTCTGACTTGCTGTCAAGTTAATTGTATGTCATTTGATATACCTCCTAAGCAGTTCATGGTAACATATGCACAATGTACCATTGTTATAAAAAAACTGAAAGTGTGGGCTAATAAAAATTTGATTGAAATTGTGTGTCGTTTTTTTTGCAGACGCGAATTTATAGTTTCTAATTAATAAGGATAATCGTGTTCGGAAAAATGATCACTGTAACAAATGTTGCAGTACTTATGTTAAGTATCTCAGATGAACCACTTATATAAAGTTTTGGGAACTTATCCTTACTTTTTGTTTTGTAGATTGTATTTAACCCTTTAACGTCCGAGGGCTTTTGAAAACTTTAAAATACGTTTTGGACAAAGCTGATTTGTTGCCAGTTAGCCCCTTCCTGGTGCATTGGTAGCGGAGCTCCTAGCTATCCACCTAAGGGTCCAGAACCTTAAAGATGTTGCCGTTTAGAAACTTTTTAAAACTCAATTGTTATAAAAACCACATACTTTCCACACAGATCATAACATGTTAACTTACAGCGGGTAAAAGTTTCTGTTTGCTCGAATCTGAAAAAAAATTATTTTCGTCTGCTAGATATTGGTGATAATAATTCTTCAGTAACTATTTACCCCTGCGCGAGTAGCATGGGATCTGGATCCAGCCTTGTATGGTGCTGTAATAGTTCATAACACAAACAGAGCCCAAGGAAGGAAGTATACGGTATAGTAATCATACTTTAATATTTCGTAACACTTGTCAGCATAGCTGAGTGAAATTTTTTTCTTCAGATCATCTTTCAAATGGAACCTGTCAACAAACAAAAGGTCGTCTCAAATAAAAGAATTCGTCATCGCTAATTAATGAAATTTCGCGCTACATACGTCATTTTTGTCCACGACGCCTCTTCTTCTTTGTTTTTCTACTCTGTTACCAAGTAGATAAAAGACATTCAAAGAACGTGCGAATGTTGCGTGGGCATCTTTTGAACATTGAATGACAGTCGTTATGCTGATTGTGTTAGTTACCCTTAGTAACGGGGTAAGGAAATCATGTAATCCATTTGATTACATGGTATGTGTCATTATTTGGGTAAACGTGAAGGAGAAGGAGACGCCTTTTGTTGACATTAGATATGTTTCCTACACTAATCGTCATCCATTCAGACTTTCTAAGTAAGAATGATTAGAATGATTAGAATGTTTAACCTAAACCGTGTTCTGTTGTTAAATATGTATCTAAATATGGTTTACATTTTAGTATATACAGTTGAATCACTCTTTCTCGAACTCGCAAGGAACTAACAAATCAGTTCGAGAAAAAAGGAGATAAAAATAGCTTAGAGAGAACACAAATGTCCTAGATAGAGAAAAGTTCGAGATAGAGAGTAGTCGAGATAGAGAGATTCCACTGTATCTATTTATAGTTTTGTACATTTTCAATGAATGGTTTCGATTCTTACAATTATATATGGGAGATTTGGGCTCAGAAAAACAGATAATTTGACGTAAAGGCTAATGCCAAAATACGAACACATTTCCTCTTTTTAATTCCAAGCATTTTTCACATAACTCTCATACAATCCCTAATCTGCGATACAGCTACGGCTACGAGTCCTCCGGAATCGATGGTCTATGAAATACAGTTTTATAATGAGATTGTTTTTGTAAGGAGGTGACGGATTAGTTCTGACAATTATTCTCTTGTGAAATAACAGTTCTCCCCAATACCTATATGTCCGTCCGTATCTTGGCTAAGTTAAGTTCACCTACGGCTTCGAGGCTTCGTAGAATGATGGTTTTTGCAATATTTAAAAAGCAGCTTAATTATGACGTCATTTTAAGGAACGCGATGGATTAAGCATCGGAAATGGAATAATCCCAGATGTGACAAACTGAAAAGTTTCATAAACCACACCAAACACATTCAAAGGAAGGAAAGATTTTGCGATAGAATGGTTTTGTTTCGAAACACTAAAACTCAAGTTTAAAACAGATTAAGAAAAGATCCCATCTCGCTGGTGCCTTTTACACAATTTTAATTTTACAAATATTTGCGAAATTTGGAAGATTACGTGTTTTAGCTAATATAAGTATATCATTCATATCTTTTCAATTAAGTTTGCGTCATATAAAAGGTCTTAATTATAATCAATATCATTAACTTCTTGTCATCATGAGTTTTAGTTTCTTTTTAATATTTAATCACCATGGCGACCCAACCATCAATCTGATAACTGATAGCTTTATAAAGGACGTGGAAGTAATGGGTTAGATGAGTCACCATGTGATACAAGTTCGGAAAAGTGAGAAGATTCTACAGATAAACTGTTTGCATTTAATTATTGGTTTCTTTGCCAAGCAACATATATTCAACAGTCAGACTCTCAAATCTAAATATCATCACTGACCGGACCTTCTTTTTCTTTTGCAGTATTTTTATTACAAAAATAATTTTAGTTAATACTTTTGACAAAACCACGGAACACCTTTAGAGATGCGAGCCTGTTAAAGGAGAAATTTCGATCCAGATTCGCTGTATTAATTCGAAAAACATAAGGGTTGTATTAGGCATGCACGAAATGTCATTTTAATTGACGAAGGTATATATTACCTTGAACACAAGTATCTGATTGTTAGGTAAACGGTTCATCTGCTTTTATCATTAATAGTAGTGATGATGTCTGGAAAATGTTGATTATGCTATCTAAATTAACATGGAATGTGAAACAAGGGATTGCTTTGTAAGCATATGTTAAATCAACGTCAATACGTCAATAAGGATTGTTGAACGTCGTGTGGACGTTTCTTTGACGGTAAAATATGACGTCTTAAATATGAAACTTGGAAGATGAAACGAAGGTACCAATATTAATGGTACTAAACTTCTTCTTACATAACCAAAATGGAAATTGATGTGTTTATAATATGTTCACTTTTTAGTAAGCATTGCTATTAACGTAAACATTGCAGACAATTTAAATCGCATTTTTTTTTGTTATGGTCAGAACCGTACCTTATTCTACCTAAATTCAAATCATTTACTTTGCATCTGTTCTTCAAATGAATGACACGCAATAGATGATTCACAAATCGTTAAACACATTAGAAATATGTCGAATTTGATATTAGCAATGATTGTCAATTTCTTATAGAATTAATCAATCTCATGGAAGTTAGTGTGAAACTCATTAAATTTCTTATTGTATAGTTTTAATAACATTATCATTTAGTTTGTATGATCTGCACTGAATCTTATCTAGAAACTGTGATTTCACATCGTTTAGATAAATATATATTTGAGCGAATTCTTACTCCATCAGGATCTTACATTCTGTCACAGGTTTTATTATGAAAACATGTAACTTTATTAACCCCTTGACGACGATAATTCCGGCATCTTTATTAAAGGCGCAACCACAAATAATGAGGAAACAATAGTACTCGGATGGATAGATAGATCTCAGAAGAGTGCGCGTGCAAGCTATCAGTTTTATTCTTTAAGATTTGAAATGAAACTGAAAAGCTCTCAAACGTATCAACTTGGCCGGTAATATACTGTGACCTACTACAATGAAAGTCTTAACATTAATTAGTTACTAAAAATGTCAAAAAAAGGTGAAAATAAATCTTTTAGAAAACAAAAATTAAAAAAAGACAAATTCTAAACTTAGATTTTCACACAGGAAATCTATTATTTCCCTTTTTTCCCAAATTCTTTCCCAAACCAGAAAAGCAACGTCCTTTATGCGTTCGAATAACGTCTGTACGACGTTGCAAACATCATACGAATGTTGGATGAACGCTGTGTATCCATTGGAGTATAAGGAAAGTTTACAATACATTGTCATGGATTGTATTTAGTAAGTCTTTAGCAGTTCATTTATCCGCATTTCTTCACGTCCGTCAAAGAAATACCAAACGCCCCTATAAACACACAACACAATAGGAGCAAACCCTGAAACAACAAAGGGAGACATGCAGACAGATTTCGGCAGCTTAATACCGTCACAGAGTAATTTAATTTGAAACAAAAACATAGTATGCTGTTGAAATGTACATATAATGATTTGTTTTTTGTATGTGTATGTGTGTGGAGCTAGCTACTTGACTAAACAACAAAAAAACACTGAGTTTTTGTTGACATTTTGAAAGTAATCAGGGCCACTTGTTACAAGAGTATTATCTTTATCTGTTCTCAGGCTTTCATCTCACCGAAGAGTGCCTTGTTCAAAACAGGAGTGGGATAAGTCGTGCACAAATAGGCACTTTAACATTTGAAAGCAGTCTTAAAATATTGTCATACCTACTTAAATGATTAAGAAGATTTAACTGAATCGACTCAAGGCGTTTTTCCAACATCTTGCAAATGTCTTTTTAAAGGTATTAATCTAAAGTATGTTGAAACGATGTTTTGATGTATGAGTTAAGGATAGAATTTGTAGCTATTGAAGACGATACTATTATTTATTTGTGAATAATCTAAGCTCAGTACTCAAGAAATAGTGTTCTTCCTTTTACCACCCACATACAACATTACAAAAAGTAGGAAGATTAAAAAATAATTTTATAACAGCTTTTCCAGAAATAACATTTTCCTTGTCACTTTCGTACAGCCAGTAACATCCACATTTCGAAATTCAAGCTATGAACAATGAAATTGATGATGAAATTGAGTTTGAAATTGACGCTGAAATTGATTTTCAAGAAGGTAGGAAAATTAAAAAATAATTTTATAACAGTTTCTCTAGAAATAACATTTTCCTTGTCACTTTTGTACAGCCAGTAAGATCCACATTTCGAAATTCTAGCTATGAAATTGAATTTGAAATTGACGCTGAAATTGACGTTGAAATTGATTTTGAAGAAAGTAGGAAAATTACAAATATAATTTTATAACAGCTTCTCTAGAAATAACATTTTCCTTGTCACTTTTGTACAGCCAGTAAGATTCACATTTCGAAATTCTAGCTATGGACAATGAAATTGAATTTGAAATTGACGCTGAAATTGACGTTGAAATTGATTTTGAAGAAAGTAGGAAAATTAAAAATATAATTTTATAACAGCTTCTCTAGGAATAACATTTTCCTGTTGCTTTCGCACAGCAACAAATACAATTGGCGGATACAGGATTTAATTCTAAGAAGTAGTATGGATCCGCCTCTGCGAATCCACATTTCAAAATTCGAGCTAAAGACAATTAATAATGAAATTAATGATGAAATTGACGTTGAAGAAATTAAGAAAATTAAAGAAATGTCAATACATAAAGCAGATGTCATTTAACCGGTACCTTTAATACCTAATTAATAATTGGTTAATGCTTTATTTAGCAGGAAAAATTATTTTCTTTTCAAAAATAGAACATGCTTGGATGGATGGGCGCAATATACTGAAAACGTGATGCTTCTTCAAAAAATTAAAACGCTATTCTAATGATGTAAGAGCTAATTTAAAATCCTATACTCATTGAACTAGCACAACATTCTTGTAACGTTATGATATAGACCCCATCCACACACAACATTGAATTACTCATACTATTTGGCATACGAACATGCATATATCGGCGGATCTAAGCCATCTTCAAAATTAGATTAGGGCTTAAACTGTAATTAAACAGCCATTAGCTTATCGAAAGTTCTCTCATTAGAGATTTTTTAATTTACAATTTACTTTCCCTGGAATTTTTGAATAGGATCTAGATCCACCGCCCGGTATGCGACGCATAAAAGGGTAAACTAGTAGATCATCCTTTTGATTAAGAGCACACAAATCCCGTACCAATCCACACAATATCCCATACATACACATTGTTTATAAGAACATCAACTGTCTGGGAAGCCTTAATTGGTTCTTAACTTTTTCGATTTAACGCCATAACGTGTTCTTAAGATGTTCTTAATTCTAAAATGAAAAGTATTCTTAGCCTGTTCTTAAGTTTTGAGCGCTTGAGCGCTTGAAGCGTTGTGTTATTGTCTGAATAACAGAAGGCTAATCCTAATAAATACCATCACTTACTTATGATAAGGGAGTAGCTACCAACCCTATGATGGATTGGAGCCACATGAAACAAAAGCGCGCGTAAAAATTGAGAAATTATTTTTTTGAAATAAGTAAACATACTTATAACAGTGATGGATAAATCGACCACAGGGCAATATTTAATCTCAGAATGGATGTTTTTCATGTGTCGAGACAATGACGACATGAAAAATGCTTTTGGTTGGAAAACATCTTGTGGTCAAATCTCAGAGTCTTTTGCATCCAAAATCAGAAGATACAATAGTATGGTTGAGCCTGTCCGTTTGAAATCATAACAGTCGATAAAAACAACAAATAAAACCTCCAATGTTTTTGTTTATTTAATCAGTGTTAAGATTTGCTGATTCAGTTTCTGCATCGCGGTTTCAACCTGACTCTTTTACGAATATTTAGAAATCCTCTAGACTGGATACCGACAGACAATCTTTTAGACTCACTGTATACTAAAAAAATAGATGCGTGAGGTATCTTGACTACATTGGGTGTGAAAAGTTCTTATTGGTCTGCAGAAAATAAACACAATAAAAAAAATTCGACATCCCAATGGTAATTTTTTTATCCTTTTTACCGTGTGTTTTGGTCATATTATCCGGAAAAAAAAGCAAAAATACGGCAAAAATTATCAACACTTACGGAAAAACGATAACAAATTTACCAGTGAAATTTTGGTGTTCAGTGTAGTAAGTAAGGATGTATAAGCTATTAGACATCGCGCATGCAACGACATTTTATAGCTTAGACGAGGCCTTCCGGCAAGGTTTTCATAAAAATGTTTAGATTAAATGTAAAAATATATCCTTGATGAATATGTCAAAATATTGAATCAGGTTTGAAAGGATTGCTAGACAGAGTCGTAAATCACCGTACGATTTTAGAAATGATATCAAAATAATTTTCTAACATGAAGCAATTTCTTCTTCCTGAAGAGAAATGTTACATGACCCTTAAATGCTTCCTAAGGGACTTCGGAAATACAACTTTGTGACAAAGGAAATCACAGCCTTGCAAATGCGTAGACTAATGATATACTTTGGAATAGAAATAGCACCAATTAATACTAATTAACACCTCATCAAATTAAACGTTGTCAAATGTCACTCAGCCTCGTTTGTGTGATTGATAGCTTCCGATGACATCATCTTAAAAATTCCTCTACCCAGCCGGTAACCGAGATATTAAAAAGACGTCTTTTGGGTGCTAGTTATAGTTTAAAAAACGTTTTACAGACGTTGAAATTATGTCTTGGTAGCTTGTCAATCACATCAAACATTAGCAGCTCATCTTTTTACTGTATGTACATATGTAGAAGAAATATACTGGATTGATTTTCATGATCATTCTAATGAGCGAGTGGGTTGGGTATGATGTCACCAATAAACAATACAATACAATATTGGCTATAAACAGAATAATAAAAATTGTTGCAGCAAAGGGCCCTGTGGAAATAAATCTCGACATCGACGGGAAAATAAATCTTCCATTTGGACCATTCTACATTCTACTTGATCCCTTAGAAATAATTGAATTTCTCGAAAATTGGAACAGTGAATAAATTATTGTTCTAAATCACTTCCATAAACATAAACATTAGACTTAATAGATAGCCCTGAAAATATAAGATTGAGATAGAAATCAGAAAAGTGACATTTTTTCCTTCTATATACTTCTGAAAGACCTTGAAAGGTATGTTCAGTTTATTCTTTAGCCTCGACTAAATTAACCGAACTGAATTTGATTCTACAGAGTAATAAAAGTAAGTAGACCAATATAAATTAAGTTATTGAATGTATCTTTTTCTTGATTGTGAAATTTGTGCGAGTTCCTAGACATGAATCTCTAATAAGGAAGGGAATTAATAGACCGATCATGAAGGAGATATTAAAAAGATTTTTATTCCTTGATTGTGAAATTTTTACCAACAACCAAGTGATTTTCAAGCTATTTTTAGATAGTTTTTGCCTTAGGGAAACATAACTTTGATTTATGAGCACTCGTGTTGACGTCATAGAATCATAAACGAGACTTCGCCAAATCATCAAATTGAATTGAGCGAAAACATGAAATCTACGTAAACGTGTTACAAAAAGGACGTCTCTAAGACGCCGAAAATACGTCTTGGAACGACTTGGGCCAGTTGCTACTCAAATTTGCGGCTTTTTTGGGATATCCTTGGAAACTGTCAAAATTCGGAGTTGGTTCTGAAATAAATCATTTACTTTACCTATTGGTAAAAAAAGTTGTAATTGTCTTATTAAGGATTAAGTATTAACCAGCAAATATAAAAAATAAGTCTTTTTAAAAAATAGTACATCAAAAAACAATTAATTAATTTGAAATAAATTTGTACATAGACTAGGTATTGTTTCTATGCATACCATATATATTAGTTTTCATTTTATTCAGTCTTTTCTGGGAGCAACAATATTTCTTCAAAATTTCTTTAAGGTGTCCCAGATAAAATGATACACTTTGACTGTGGAGAAAAGTTTACTTTTTTGTATATATAAAATGACATAATGTCACGTACAATACACAATAAAAAAAGACTAATTAAAAGATCTAAATATCTAAAAAAAAAAGTTTAACAGTTGCTCCTTTGTGATCCATCTTTGTCAATTTTAAAATTAATCATCAGATTTAATTGATGAAATAAAACTTATAATGGATTTTAATGTGATTTATACGTCACAGTGTCAATGTCAATTTATATATAGAACAAATAAACTTTTCTCCGCAGTAAAAGTGTATCATTTTCTCTGGGGCACCCTATGCACTGTCTATAACAGGTTTACCAACTCCTCTAATTTTGCTGACATTTTCTGTGTAGGCCCTGACAGGAGCGGATACGTAATTTAATTTTATCCCTGCTCAAATCAATAAAGTGATGTATTTCTATAAATAGGTATAATAAACACTTCACTCTCAATTTCACCCCTACTTGAGCAACAAATACCCTGCAAGGACACTAAATGGCAGATGTTTTTTCCTTGTTTTCTAAAACGTTTTATATCAAATGGAATGGTAAAAGAACTATAGGAAATTTAAAATAATTAAAGAATTTCCATTCCATGCTCTTCATCAATGCTCGAAAGAAACCACGTTATAAAAATGGTTTCACGAGAGCCACAAAAATTTGAATTGTATTTCTAATTAAATCATTAAGCACTCATTTAAGAATCTATTTATC